>QJNV01000437.1:0-50106 GCA_004155935.1 Monosporascus sp. GIB2 | reverse complement strand
AATATGGCAATTATAAAAAAGTTTAAAAAAAAAAAAAAAAAAAAAAAAAAAAAAAAAAAAAAAAACTGTTAACAAATATTAAATTTTAAATTTTGGAACGTTATAAAGAATATAACTGATATGTGACGGCTAGGCTAATTAATCAACTGGTAAACCTAAGTCGACGGGTTTATATTAGCAAAATACTATAAGAATTTAAGCAATAAGGTAACTTAATTACGTTTCGTAATACCAAAAACGTTTTAAGTAACGAAGTTATATTAAAAGCTATCGTTATCTAATTATGCGATAACGAATATATATATCCTATTATGGTTTAAAATGGATTTATTAAATTTTTATAAATCCATATTACGTTTTTAAATAAATTTATTAAATCCTTATAAATTTATATTACGTTTTTAAATAGATTTATTAAATCCTCATAAATCTATATTACGTAACTAACTTACTTAGATCTTGTTTTACGGTCTGCCAAAAGACCGTTTTCCAAGGTCCGACCAACTATGTCATAATACGATCCCCTCTTCTTCAAATCTTCGCCTCGAAAATTCTTCCTTAATAAGTGTTTCTTTTCTCTCATCATATCAAATCGTGTCTCTAACCGTAAGCCCCGTAATCGTCCAAACCAAAAGGAAAACGTTGCTTCCTTTGTTTCTTATATTCTCAAATTTGGTTTTAACGTTATGCCGTATACTTTTCGTTTTAAAAAAGGAACGCGGTACGTTATAATTAAAGATTTTAAACGTTGCGAATAATGCGTTCGGTATAACAACCGTCGTTGCGATAGTTTGGCGGTTTCTTTTTTATTATTGGACGGTATTAACCGTATTAAAAATCGTTTAAATTAGGAAAAACAGATAATTATTAAACGTTTTGTTAAATTTCGCAAGGATTTTATAAATAAAATATCCGAAATTTCCGAATAAATTACTTATTTTATTCGTATCGATAAACAACAAGTGTTTTTGCGAAAAAAGGATATTAAATTAATTCGTTAAAATGTAAAAAGTTTGGATAAGTTTGAGGATTAAAAGCGTAAAAAAAAGGAAAATCGTATAACGGCTAAATTCAAAACTGCCGTTACGTAAGGCTTTCTTAAAAATAATAGCTTAGGGTATATTTCTGTTAATAGTATTAACTGGGATAGTATTCTAAGCGTTATTAATGAAAATTCCTTAGTAATTATTAAAATTTAACAAGATTTTTAGCGGGTTTTTAGGAGGTTTCCGAATTTAGGTATTTTTTTTATTTAATTAGGTACTGAATAAATTTATTAACCTTTTGTATATCCATAATTTTTTCCGTTTCGTATTTTTGCTCGTTTTCCATTTCCGTATTATCTTATTTAGTATATACCTTGATGGTATCCGCGGTTAATTTTAGTAGGGATATGTGGAAAACTGGATGGAATTTAATTTTAGGAGGTAAATTTAGTTAATAGTTGTTGTTTGAGATTTTTTTGATAATTTTGTAAGGACCGATATATTTAAAATCGAGTTTTTTGTTTAAGCGTTTTATTTGGATGTTTTTAATAGCTAGGTAAATTATTTTTCCCTTTAAAAAGGTTAACTTTTTTAACCGTTTTTAGTTATAATATTTTTTCATTTAGTTACGTATAAATTTAAATTTTATTTTTATTTTTTAGTATAGCTATTTAAATTGTTTTAAAATGAAAATTGTTTTAATATTAAATGGTTTTTCGTTTTATGTTTTTTTGTAAATTTTTGGGGTAAATTTAAAATTGGTTATGGACGGAATGGTTTTGATATTTTCGTAATAACTAATATTATATGTTATCTAGGTTGTTGGTAATTTTTTAACCTAGTTATTTTGTTTATAATTAATATAATATCGTAAGTATGTTTTAAGTATTTGATTTTGTCGTTTAATTTGTTCGTTTGTTTAAGGTTAAAACGCGTTAAATAGTTTATGATTTAAATTAATTTATGTTATCAAATTTTGCTAAAACTTAAAGGTAAATGTCGTATTATTATTTGAAATAATTTCGTGCGGTAATTCGTATATATTAAAAATATTTCTAAAAAAAATGTATGTTATTTATTTGGTATTAGTGTTTTCGTTATAAGGTAAAAAATAAGAAAATTTTATAAATCGGTTAACGATTACGAAAATGCTGTTGTAATATATGTTTATGGCTGGATTTTTTGATAAAGGAAATTTGGTGATAAAATTTATTATGATAAAATTTTATAGTCGTTTTACGATTAGTAATGGTTATAGTTTTCTGTAAGGTTAGTATCGTCGTATTTTTGCTTTAACGCATATGTCGTATTAACGTATAACTTTTGTATTGTTTTTTTTATTATTGGGAAACGATAAAATCGTCGTAATTTTTTTAATATTTTTTTAATATTTAAGTATTTGTGTAATATATGTTTATATATGTTTTTTACGAGGTGTTCTCGATATTTTTCGAGTATTTATATAAGTAACAAATTATTTATATTTTGTATATGTGTATTAAAATTTCGGATTACTTTATATATTTTTGGCGGGGTAATTATGATTGTAGCGATTTGCTGTAAACGCAAATATTTTTTTATAATAATATCGAATATAACATAATTAATTTTAATTATTTTTTTTTAAAGTTAAGTCGTTTGTTAAATATATTAGTTTTACTATTTTCTAAGCTTTTGCGATAAATGATAATAAAATTATATTTGGTTAGTTTTTTAATATAACGGAATTGTCGTATTGTAAGTTTTTTGGTTATAGTAAAACGGGTAAGATTTTTATAATTTGTATAAATTTTAATTTGATATTGGTTACTTTTAAGGAAGTATTTGAATTCGCGGAAAATTTTGATAATAGCTAGAAATTTCTTATTTGGGATGGCGTAGCGTAATTTAAGTTTTTATAATTTGTATGAAAAGAAAGTAATAGGGTGTAAGATATTTTAATCGTTTCGTTATCCGATTATTACGTTTAAGGTATAGTTTGACGTATTAATTTTTAGCTTTATTAGGCGGTTTAGATCGTATATAATTAACATTAGTTAATTCGTAATTGTTTTTTTAATTATTAAAAGGTTTTTTCCGTTTTTGGTGTTTATTAGAATTTTTCTTTTTTTCGTATAAATATGTTAAGGGGTATAGCTATTTGGCTGAAGTTTTTGATAAACCTTCGATAGTAATTAACAAATCCGAAAAAGGTTTGTATTTTCTTGACGGTAATGGGTTATGTTTAGTTAAGTATTGCAGCGATTTTCTTAAGGTTTATTTTGATATATTTAGGAGTAATAATATAATTTAGATATTTTATTTCTTATGTGTGGAATTGGTTTTTTTTTGCGTTAATTAGTAAATTAGCGTTTTAAAGTAATTATAACATTTTGTAAATATGTTTTTTATATTATTTTTTAGTTTTTAAGAAAATAAGAATATCGTCGAAGTAACATACGATAAAAATGTCGAAATATTTTCGAAGTATATAATTAATTATATATTAAAAGGTAGTAGGTGCGTTAATAAGTTTTATAAAAGTGATAAGGTATTCGTAAAAGTTATATTTGGTTTAAAACGCCGTTTTTTACTTATGGCTTTTTTTAATCCGAATTAAGTTATATCCGTTTCGGAGATTAAAAGCAGTAAATTATTAGGTTTTATGGAAGCGATTTTTTATTTTGTTAATTAAAGGTAACGGTATTCGGTTTTTGATAATAATATTATTAAGTTGCCGATAATCCATAATTAGTCGTAATTTGTTATTTTTTTTAGGTACGAAAAATATAAGATAACCGGCAGATAATTTAGATAAATAAATCCATCTTTTCTTAAGTCGATTTTTTAAATATTTTCGTAATATATATAATTTTGCTTTATTAAGATTGTAAATAGGGTAAAACTTGGTAGATATTTTTTTTAAGAATAATTTCATAATTTTATTCGTTATATTCCGGTAATTTTGTTTTAAACTTTTTGTTAAATAATTTTTTATATTTGTAATATTATAATAATACGTTGGTTAATTTTTTTAATTTAGGGTTTGGTTGTTGTAAATCGGTATTTAGCTATCGTAATTTTGCTTTAATGGTAATAATAATGCGTCGAATTTTTCTGTGATGTTTTTTTTTTTTTTTTTTTTTGTGTCGTTTCCCTATAGGTGGTAAGGTTTTTGTCGTATTTTTATATTTGCATTCGTTATTACTTTTGATCGAATATTAGGATTTTTGTTCCTTTTTTTTTTACTTATCGTTAGATCGTAAAAGAAATTTCACCTGGCTAATGGTTTAATCGATTAAAGGGTTATATTAGCGTAACTATATTGTTTTTAAGATTATGTCGTAATTTTTTAGCGGTATAATGTCGAATTTAATAGTTATATATCGTTTTAACGTAACGGTATCGAGGTAATTAATTTCGCGTATAATTTTTTCATTATTATAAAGGAATAGTTAGCTTTCGGTAATGTTCGCGATATAAAGGTTTTTTTTATATTTCCATAATAATTTAAATCGATTAATTATTTCGGGTATAATGTAATTACTTTTTAGGGCTTCGTTATTTATTATAACGGTACATTAATATGTTTTTATTCGTATTTTTAAGGTGATAGGATTCTCGTTATCCCTTATTACTGCTAAAGCTTTTTTCGGGAGTTTTTGCTAATTCCTTTAGGTTTCGCCTCCCCGTAATTTTCTTACAGGGGGCTTGGTTCTTTTAGGTAGTTCTTTTCAAGTTGCCGTATTTTTCTTTTAAGGTTTTTATTTTGGTTTCGGAGTTATCTAATAAGATGTTTTTGTCGTTCGACTTATGGTTTTAATGTGGTAATGCGTACGGCATATTTTTCCGTATTTTCGTAAAGTTACGTATTTCGGAACTTTTGCATTTTTATTACTCCTTCCAATTAAAGTATTTTTTCTGCTTGCTGTTACATTTCCTAATTTTATCGCGTAAATTGTTTTTCCATAGCATAGGTAGCTTCCCAAATGGGGGTATTTTTTATTTTGTCCTTATAAATCCTTAATAACTTGTTTTAGGTTGGTAAGGATTTTTTTTCTCCCTTAAAAATTTATAGTAACAAATAGCTAAAGGTGTAAATCCGCGATTAGTTATCGTATGGATAAGTCGCGTCCTTCCAAAACCGTTTCGTTTTTTAAGTTATGCGTATATTATTTATAATGATAAAAAAGGTCCCTTTAAAGGTATCGCTTACCGGGTGGCCAATTTTATTCGGTTATTTTGTAATCGATATTTTCTTTTGTGCTAATAATTTTGAAATGCCGATACCATTATTTATCCCGCTTATTGCTTTCTGTTTTATTCGAAAAGTCGAATTTTTTTCGGGTTATACGCGTAATTCGCTGGTAAATTAATTATTTCCATATTTCGTAAACGGGATATTTTAGTCGTTGGCAATATATAGCATGTTTTCGTCTATAAATATCTAAAGTACTAGGATAAATGGTTTTTATCTATTTTCGGTATTTTTCCAACTATTTTTTCATAATTTAAAGTAATTGTAATAATATCGACGAAGTAAATTGTTTGGAATGTTGTTAAATTTTAACCTAAAAAAATTTCTTAGTTTTCTTTTATCTTTGTCGAATTTCAATATAAAGTGATTTAATTAAACTTTTTTTTTTACGTATTATAGCGAAAGTTTTACCTTTTTTGGGTTATTACTTTATAAGTATTAAAGTCCATAATTTATTTTGTCGTAATTTCTTGGGTAACTTGTATTTAGGAACTTTATGGCTAATTTTACCGTAATTCCAATATTCGGGTTTTCGCGGTTAAATGGCCCCAAATTCCATAGGTCCTGGTTCCGTCCCGTACGAGGTGTTATTTTTCCTAGGGGCGCTGGTATTCGCCATATATCGCGATTTTTTGTTGTTCTAAATGCCTGTTCCCGGGGTCGTACGTTCTCGTCGTTCCTATCGTCGTTCGAACTGTTTATTGTTAATTTTAATAACTTCCCCGATATATTTATTAAAAGTAAAAATACGTTCCATTCGAATTATTTCATCTTTAACGTTATCCTTAAGTCCTTTATAAAAGATATTAATTAGGGCGTTTTCCTTCTTATTTCCTTATCCCGCTTTAACAATTAAAGTTTTGAAATTAATAGCATATTTGGAAGCGGGTCTTTTCTATTTAAAGTTAAGGATTTTTTGTGCTAAAGCCCTTTTTTCGTTTAAGTTGCCAAAATTAAAGCGAAGTTTGTTTTCGAAGTTGGTATATAAGGAAAAAATCTTATTAATCGAAGTTTCCCGGTTATTTTTTGCATTTTCCATATAATTTCGTATAATAAGTTCAAACCAATTAATTACATCCCTTATAAAATATGCTTTTACCGTAAAGATAAACTTAAGAATATTACTAAAACCTAAAAAGCGTAAATAAATACGTACTTAAATAAGAAAAGTTTAAGAATTTCCTTTACTATCGTAAGGTTTTAATCTTTTGGGCTTTATTCGAAAAATAATAAAGGGTATTACCGAAACTGCTTTAACTTATTCGTTAAATCGCTAATTTTCCTTTTTAAATTCCTTAATACGAACTTAAAGTTATTACGAAATAAATTTAAAGTTATTGGTCGACATTTTGATAATATCGTATATTGCTTAAAGTTTAACGATATTATTAAATAAAAACTTTTAACATATAACGGCTAAACTAATTAATTAATTGGTAAACTTAAGTCGACGGGTTTATATTAGCAAAATATTATAAAAATTTAAGTAATAAAATAATTTAATTACGTTTCGTAACATTAAAAACGTTTTAAGTAACGAAATTATATTAAAAGCTGTCGTTATTTAATTATACGGTAACGAATATATATATTTTATTATGGTTTAAAATGGATTTATTAAATCCTTATAAATTTATATTACGTCTTTAAATGGATTCATTAAATCCTCATAAATCCATGTTACGTTTTTAAATGGATTTATTAAATCCTTATGAATCCATGTTACGTAACTGACCCACTTGGATCCTGTTTTACGGTCTGCCAAGAGACCGTTTTCCGAGGTCCGACCAACTGTGTCATAACATGATAGTTTGCCCGGTTGCTCCGAGTAGCGAAATTACTTCAAAATACCGATATGAATCGACGTAAATAGGAGCTGCGAGATAAGGCAGCATGCGAAAGAGATCGGTTTAGTAAAGTCTAGGAATTAAAGTACTAATCTATTATTTTATCAAATTTTGTCTATACGGTTACGTCTCCTTAAGGGAGATTAAGGGTGTTTATATACTTTTTTCTTTTTAATTTTTATTAATGTAAACACTTATATTCCTTTATTATAAATCTTTTAAGCTTTTAAGTTTTATGTTTTTATTCACTTTGTTATAAGGTTTTAAAATTAGTGGGCATTTTCCGTTTAAGTGGGGCCGTCTACAAACTTCAAAGTCACTAATTTTTTTTTTTTTTTTTTTTTTTTTTTTACCTGGAATTTGACAATTCGACTGGTACGTGCTAAGCAAAGAGGTTTCCCTCTTCAACCTTAGTTACGCAACCTGTGTAATGCTGAGAAGCTCTACCTACTTATAGCGATCAAATGAATTTAGCCCCGCGGGTGTTCAACCCTATATACATATTTGGGAGACTTTCCACCTCTACGTCTTGGAACATGATGTTAAATGCCAGCGATGGTTTTCTAACATCCTCGGAGCCAAGCCTAAATTAGCCGGTGGAAGAATTCGAGGTTGGATTCAAAGCACGAACCCTATTGGACGCCTCGTCCCCGGTTTGATAATTTCAGAGGGCATGAATGGGGGATGACAATATTAACCATCCAATGGCTCCATACCTACCGAATCGTCTACCGATTATTCAATTTACCTTAAGCGTGACAAGCCACCTTCGTCGTTCCGCGAGCAAGTTTAAGGCCCTTCGGGCGGTTACTATCCGAGGGGTCCTTAATTGCTGATAGCATTCCACGCGTGATCGCCAGGCATTCGCAATGGAACCTATACTTGGCGCCAATCCGGCTGGCGACTACAAGAAGGCCGATATCCCGAGGGTTTGTCGCTGGACAGGCAAGCAGGGATTGCGCGATCACGGGACACTCACTTCAATTATGATGGTGCCTCTAAGCTCCCTCTTGCTGGTGATAACGACTGCAGCGCTGGTCGTCACTGGGCCGACCGGTAGCCCTTTCGATAAACGGCAGTCTATAAGTCTCCCCAATGGTACACACGATGGCTATTTCTACCTATTGTGGACCGATGGGGGCACCCAACTTACCTATACCAATGAAGCCGGCGGGCAATACAGTGTAAGATGGGCTCGAGGCGACGGGGGTGGGAACTTCTTTGGTGGGAAAGGATGGAGAACGGGAGGCAACAGGTACGGCAGGAAAGAGTTCCTCCTGTTCGTTTATAAACTAACTTGGCGCAAAGGACTATAGAATACTCCGGGACTTACCAGCCAGATGGCAACAGCGTAGGTGTATTCCCAAGGCTTGACCAGGCACTAACGGCATCGGACACTTAAGGACCCCTAACCCTTCTTTACATTAACATGGAGCTCACTGACTATATTAGTACCTTTCCGTCTATGGCTGGACACAGGACCCGTTCATCGATTACTACGTGATCGAGAACTTCGGCACTTACGACCCAAGGTCTGGGGCTAAGAGGATGGGTTCCGTCAGCTGCGACGGAGGACAATACGAGCTTTATGAGTACCAGCGTGTCACCTGGGATGGGGTGCAACGCCAATATTTCTCTATTGTGAGTTCTCGCTGTCGTTAAGCTTTGAAGTCATTCTCAGTCTCACAGCTTCTGTGTGAGCGCTGTATGTAAATAGGTGGTCGTTAACGGCACACAGCGCACAGAAAAACGAACGGGTGGCACCGTCACTACTGGCTGCCATTTCACCGCCTGGGAACAGAATGGAATGGAATTATCCCCCCTTGACTTCATGATTGTTGCCGTTGAAGGTTATTGGAGCAGCGGACAAGCTACCATTCGCGTCGACTCGCCACCGTAAGGGGCAGTTCGGGAACCTTCAGCAAATGGGGCTGATTTTGAAGATACTTAGGTTTCTATGGCAATGTATTTTAGGGCTTATACCTAAGTACATTTATTTTTGCTGCTGAATACTATTCTCATAGTTCGGCGTTGCGCCTTATTAAATTAAATGATCTTTTAAGTATTACTGTGTTAAAGTTAGGCTGATTGGACTATAAGATGAAATAAAATATAAGAAATACAAGTTATTTAAGGAAAATTATATTATATATAAAAATAATTAAAACGCTCTGTATATTTTATAAAGAAATCGGAATAACGCGTTTTTTAAAGATTAAAAGTTTAATTATTACTAATAATTTAATGTATTATATAAGTAAGCTATACGTTTTTAGCACCTCGTAATAATTAATTTTATTAACTTAACAAGAATATATCGTATTAATTTAAATTAATCAGATTTTTTTCGCTAAACGTATTTACAGCTTTATTATAAGTACGCGTATTATGTTCGGGCTTGCCGTAAACGTTATATCTCCGTTTTTTTAATTTTAACCCTTTTGCGACGATTATGTTTAACCGTTATAGGTTGTATTTTTTTACTACCTTTGTTCTTTTCGGCTAAAAAAGCTTATCTTTTTTATATAGTAAGTATTCTTCCTTTTTAAAAACGTTTATTTTTAGTCTTTTGACGTTTAGTTAAAATGTAATTTGTTTTGCGTAATGGAACGGTTTATTATTTAAGGAAAATGACTTTATATTAAAGTATTAGTTACTTTTTAGTTGGAAAATTAACCCATTTAACGATTTTATCGTCGGGCTGCCTTAGTAAATTTTTTTAGTTTTTTTAGTGTATATTTTTATTTTTATTTTTTTATTTTTTTTTTTACTTTATTTTATTTTGTTTTTTTTACAAATAACGTTTTTGTTCTGTTACTTTTAGATATTTTTAAGGGTTTTTACAAACGGGGAAATAAAACCGGCAGAGGTTAATAAGGAAACGGTCGGTGCAAATATAATTAGAGAAATTTCAAATTCGAAAAAAACGGTATTAGGATCGAATGGAACGAAAATAATTACGGCGAATCCGGGTTTGATGTTATTAAATATTTTAACAATTTTAAACGGGTCGTAAAAGCCGGTAAAGAAATTTATTTTGGTAATAGAAGTATAATAACGTCGTATTAAACTTTCGATATATCACAAATAAATACGTTTAAAGGTTAAAGCTTATACAAAAAATGCGCGAGTATGTAAAATGTAATAATATCGTAATTAACGTAATACTTTCGAATTTTATCGAATAGTAATATTCGTAACCGTTAAAAATAAAAAAACGTTTCGATTTTTTCGTACGTATTTAAATATATTAATCGAAATATTTAATTTATTTTAACGTACCATATAAGCGAATCGGATACATAAGTCGGACACTTTTTTCGGCATTTTAACTACCCATCTTTAATTATTTATTTCTTAATACCAACGTTATAAAACGCCTTATAAAAAACTAGGATAAACTTAGCTATCTAGAGAAAAGAAATTAATTTTAAATATATTTATTCCATATATAACGTTACCTTTATTAACTTTAAAAAACAAATATAACAGCAAATCCTCCTAAACAGATACTATTTTAAATTCGCGAAACTTAACGCCGAACCCCAAAAAATTTATCGAAAGAATCCTTAAAATAAATACGTAAACGTTTTTTATCCGACGTTAATATGTTAAAAATAAAACAAATATATTACTTACGTAACGCGTTATGGAATACGTTAAACTTAATTAACATTCAATTTTATTCGAGGGTAACAAAAACCTAAAATATATTTAATTTAAAAAACGAATTATTCAAAATTTTAAAATAAAAATTTAAAAGTTTTACGTAAATAATTAAACTTATTAGGGTTATAATCGCAAAATACGATGTCGTTAAAATATGTATAGTTTTAATAAAATCAAGTTTTTAATAAAACATTTTATAAATATTTATATAATTATTACTAATTTTAAAAAGGTGAAAATTTAAATAATTTTATTTGAAAATTAAAAAATAATTAATAATAATATAAAGTAGTAATTTTTAAAATTAAAGCTTATCCTTATTTATTATCCTTACTGAGAAAAATTACTTTTTTCGCTAATTTAGTAATAACTTATTTTTACTCGAGTAAAAATTACCATAAACGAAAACGGTTAAACGATAAATAAATTAAATTTAAAATAAGGTAATAATTCGACAAATATATTCGAACGCGTATTAAAAATTTGAAACGTTTTCTTATTTTCGACGCTAACGAAAATTACTATAAAATTAACGACATTATTATATTATATATACTTGCTTAATTTTTTTATTAATAATAACTTTTTAACGTATTTTATTTTTCTATATTAAAATATATTTATTCGTTATATATCGAAAGATTTATATAACGTTACGTGACTTACGTTACTAAAGAAAATTTTATTGCCAGCTTTTACGACGCGTTTAAAGTTATTATAATAACTAATAATATCAAATTTAAATTCGCAAAAACGAAATTAAATCTATTTAATCCCAATTAGGTTTTATTAAATTAAAAGTTTTAATTATATATATATTAACTGTTGCTTTATTTACCTTTATTAATTTTATTATTTCTTTGCCTATAAGAATTTCTAACAAATTACCGAAATACTTCGACGGGAACCTTATTTTCAAAATAAAATTAATTATTATTAAAGTAATTCATTAATAAAGATAATTAAATCGGTTAATCATTTAATAAAAAATACGTTCATACTATTATACGAAAACGGTTTTTTTTAAGAAACAATAGAACCTATTACGCTAAGTAAACTATATCCTTAATAAACGTCAAAAAACCTAGAATAAACTTTTTTTTTAAAAAGGGATACTTATAGTAAAAAAGTTACAAGCTTTCATAACTACGAAAAAAGATAGTGATAAATAATCGCAGCTAGTAGTAGGCGAAAATAATCGTTGTAAAAAGGTTCAGGTAAAAAAATAAAAAATGGCGTCTACGGTAAGCCCGGATATAATGCGCGTACTTCTAAGAAGGATATAAAGGCGTTTAATAATAAAAATTTCGCTTAATTTAAATTAATTTAATATATTATAGTTAAGTAATTTGAATTTATTATTACGAAGTTTAAAAAGGTGTCCGATTAGCCTATGTGTCTGACTCGCTTATATGGTGCGTTTAATCTAAATTGTTTATTATTTAATTATTATTATTTAATACAATTTTTAATCAGCTATTAATAATAAAATATTACGAAATCGAGATTAAAAATTATTTTCACTTATTATAACAAAGGAAAATAATGTAATTTAGGTTTAAAAATTAATAACTTAAACAATTATATCTTATTCTTTTATTTTTTATTAAGCTTATTTAAAATTTTTACATTTTTCTATAATAATAATCATTATTCCCGTTATTATAAAAATTTCTATTAAATACTTAATTTCGTCGAAATTATAAATATCTCTTTTATAATACCATATTATACGATAATACTCCGAATAAGTTTAAATTATTTGCGAAATATTTTAACTTTTCGCGTAATACGTATTAATAATTAATAATTTAATTCAAACGCTTTTTAATTATATTACCGATTAATAAAGTTCGGCGATTAATTAAATTTCACTCATTTTATAACGAATTAAATTCGTAATATATTAATTATATTTTTAACGTATTACAGTCGGATAAAAAGCGTTTACGTATTTAAGTTAAGGATTTGGTTAATATTTGAATTTTTTTCGGTCGGCGTTAATTTTCGTAAAAAGCGGGTAAAGTCGAATCGGGCGTATTTACTAGTAAAACGGCATGCTAAAGTAAAAGATGACATTTTATTAACAGAACTATGTTTTATATAACTAAGGTTTATATTTTTTTAAACTTATATAGTTAGATTTATTTTCGCTTTTTTTATAAGGTATTTTATAATACTACTATTAAAAAATAAAAAATTAAAAATAAGTAATTACAATATATTAAACAGAGTAATAGGTATACTTATATGTTGCGCGTACTTATATGGTACGTTATATAAAATAAAAATATAAATATAAAATAATTATACTTTTTAATTAATATTAATATAATAATAAATAACAAAATGATAGATTAAGTGATTAGAAGTAAATATTTAATATATTCATTAAATTTACGTATTAAAAATACTTTTTAAGTACGTATATTAGTAATAGTAATAATAATAATAGTAATAATAATAATAATAATAATAATAATAATAATAATAATAATAATAATAATAATAATAATAATAATAATAATAATAAATTATAATATAGTCTGTTTTATTATAAAAACATTAGCTAAGTAATACAATATACGGACCTATTATAAAAGCGCTAAGGTAACCGTTTTATAGGCCAAGTAAATGATTATATACTAAAGTACCGAATCCTAACAATATTCTAATTTGAACGTGCCGAAGTTCATATATCGAAGTTGGTTTTAAGAAAATGGATCTTCGATACATTAAATCTCATCTACTCCGTTGGCAATGTTACTACGCTAAAACAAGGACAATACTTGGCCGCCTACAATAAGACTGTGTATCTTCAAATACAACTTCCCTACTTGCAACTGCTTTCCCCGCCTTTCTTCGCAAACGGGCATACTGAGCCGTGGAGCCAAATTAAAACATCAAAGCAAAATAAGACACCCTCTAACGGGCAAACTCTTTAACGTCGTAATTTATTGGATCTATCTGTTAGACGAGGGATTGGATGTGAGTGATATGGGCGCTGGCTCGCCCCTCACTGGAATGTTGGACGTTTACTCAAGCCTTCCATCGCCCACCCACACCCGTCTCCTTGAACTCCAGCCGGCCGAAGACCCAACTGCTGAGCTGCGATGCCGCATACACGTCGTCGATCTATATAACCCAGAGATTGCCTTGTATGAAGCAATCTCTTATGTGTGGGGAGAACCCGTTTTCTCCCATGTGCTCTGGATCGACAACGATGCAGGTGGTCCAAACCAGCTTCCCATTACGGCCAGCCTCTCCGAGGCACTTCGCAGGTTCAGACGCCGCGTTGAACCGCGATTCATTTGGGCCGACGCCATCTGCATCAACCAAAAAGACGACGCTGAGAAGAGCACGCATATCCCGCTCATGACGGACATCTACCGCGGCGCTGCTAAGGTTCTAGTCTGGCTTGGGAACGGGCAGGCAGAAGAGCGGACGCTTTCGCGAATCAAGGCTTTCGCACGGCTCATTCACTCGCAATCGCTCTCTGACTCGCACCGGCAAGACTTGTTGGAGTCTGTCCTGGACTTGCTCCGCCTGGCTTGGTTTAGTAGGCGTTGGATCATCCAGGAAGCCGTGCTGAATGTGGACGTCATCATCTTCTGTGGTGCGCAGCGGTTGTCTTTCCTGCGCCTTTCGCAGGTTTTGGTCTGGTTGCCGCCCAGCGCGTGGGAGTCCTCGAGGCACACGAGAAGTCTCATGGCCATGTTTGATCTCTGGAAATGGTGGACTTTGAAGCAGGCTAATGAAGGGACTCGTGGTCTGCTAAGACTATTACAGGATTTTGACCATTTCGGCTGCGCTGATGGCAGGGATCGCATATATACCCTGGCAGCCTTGGCCGAGGACGTTCGCCTCCATACAGCCAAGGAAGAGCTTCCGCATGGTTCGTTGGGATGGCATCGTGAGATTGTCGTCGACTACAAGGTTAGCACGGAGGAGATCTATTTGTCAACTGCACTAATGATTGTAAACGCGGGTCATCTGCAATGGGTTTTGGGCCAGGCGATGGTGCGCTCCGGTGCCTTGTGCGCGGCAGGAATACCTAGCTGGGTGCCGGACTGGCGTAGCCAGATCCAACGTAGGTCATTTTGGCCTGCCGTCCATACTTCTCCACTGCTCAGCGAGTCCGAGCCTCATTGCCCCATATGGCAGCTTGCCAGCATCAACGCCCATCTTTTGAGAGCGTGGTTTACTTATGTCGAGAACTGGGGGTCAACTATCCCAGACCAATACGTTGGCAGATGGGATGTTTACAACGCTTTGGAAGAGGGGGACAACACCATACACTCTGAGGAACAGGGACATATACTACGCGAGAAGTCCTGGGTATGGGATCTCAAGTCATATTTAGAGAAAAATGCTATTGCGCCCATGGCGATAACTTGGAAGAGCGAAGACTTCCCTAACCGGGACAATAGTCTCAATATATTAACGTGGGTGACGTCCACATTTTCGGCAATTTGGGAACGTGTCCTGTTGTCTCTCGTCGAGACAGAAAATATCCCGGGATCTGTATTGCTCAGGAAAAGAGCTTGGGATGCGTGCGTCGACCGCTTCACCCACGTTATCACAGCTGGTGGGAAGTTTTTCGAACTTCTCGACACCGGACATCAGCAGAACCTAATTCAACTTTGCGGAATTTGCGACCCGTCGGATGATGACTGGAGGGATACAAGCGGGTATCGGCCTGCGCCTGGCGAGAGTGGAGACTGGGACTTGATGCCAAAAATTCGCGACAGCACTGGCAGAATTGAAGTTTCAACAATGAGCGGCATCGTACGTGCTATTCTTCTCGATACGTCCCAAGATTCATCCGTCGTCGATGCGATACTAGCGTTGATTGCTATCACGATGAATGGTCGGTGCTTATTCACGTGCGAGGTGGACTGGAAGCCGCCACACGCGCTCGCAGCGGATATCATGGGCATCGGTGTGACCCACCTCGAAGAAGGCGACAGAATTCTATCGTTCGCTCCGGATGCACATGACAGCAGGATACTGTGGGGGAATACTATGGTCGTGCGAGAAGCGACATTGGATATCGACAAAGTCGACGATGTTGTCAGCGAAATAACACAGGAACATGGCCCGTATTACCGGCAGGAGCTTCCCCCGCCCGTATACCAGTTGGTAGGGGATTGTTTTCTCACTACGACACGTTGGGTGTCGCCGATTAGAGGGCTGCACAAGCGGAGTTGGCATACACAGATGGAACCGGGTGGCTACGAGTACAACGACTGGTCGGTGCACGGGGTACTCGATAACAGAAACTCAACGTCATACTATTACGACGTGATCCTCCTGTAGATAAGGCTTCGGGGTTAGCGGGTACGCCACTGAACTATGCTACGGGGAGCGGGCTATTGTTTCGTTGCTTCTCGAGGAGGGCACCCACGTCAAGTTGAAGTCGTGGGGCGGGTCTGAGGTAGCGACTTCGACGCCCGCGAAGATTGTACCTAGTTTCAATGAATTTATAGATATCTCCTAGGTCCTCGGTTCAGGTTAAAGCAGTACCAGCTTAGGTTCATACACAACACAGGAAATTGCTAAGGACGACTTTCGGGAAACGCATAGGGCTGTCGAAATAATATCTGTTGTCGGCTACAGGTAAAATCTTTGGTGAGCATGACACTTTCCCCGAATCGAATTTAATTCAGAATCGGAATAGGTCAACTCGGGCCATGATGCACTTGAGTGGAAACGTTATAAAGACATAAGGTGCAGAGACCACTCTATAAGTGATTGGATGCGTCGTTCTACATGTGATGGTAATGTGGCGCGATACGCGTTCAATCGAGCTCAGGGGGGCAGGCGTCTTTGAGCACTATAGTGGTTCCCACCCTAAGACAATATGGGAGCATGACCATATAATGCACATTATACCCGCTTAACTATAGCCGTACTATCATACAATGAGTTGATGACTCGTATATACATGTAGTGTCGCAGCTCTCTATGCGCCAAGCCTGCCTCGTATACTCGTACACAGACAACCCCACGCCTCACTTGGACAAAAACCTCTGGAAGGCCTCCTGCTCGATGACGACGTTCCCGACGGACCTGCTAGTGAGCTTCTTGCGGCCCTCCTTCTGCTTCTCGAGCAGCTTGCGGCGGCGCGTGATGTCGCTGGCGTGCAGCTTGGCGAGGACGTCCTTGCGGAAGGGCTTGATGGTCTCGCGGGCGATGATCTTCTTGCCGACGGCGGCCTGGATGACGACCTCGAACATCTGGCGCTGGACGTGCTCCTTGAAGCGCGTGACCCACTGGCGGCCGAGGCGCTCGGCCTGCGACAGGTGGACGACGCGTGCGATGGCGTCGACGGGCTGCTTGTTGACGAGCAGCTGCAGCTTGACGAGCCGGCTCTCGCGCCAGCCGGCGTCCTCGTAGTCGAGCGTCGCGTACCCCTTGGTGGCGCCCTTGAGCTTGCCGAATAGGTCGTCGACAAGCTGCGCCGTCGGGATCCGGTACTTGAGGATCACCTGCTGCCCGTGGAAGAACTCGATGCTCTCCTGCTCGCCGCGGTTCGCCTCGCACAGCTCGATCGCCCGCCCCAGGTACTCCTCGGGGATCGTCATCGTCGCCAGCACGTACGGCTCGTAGAAGGTCGCGGCCCGTGCCGCGGGCGTGTCGGCGTCGGGGAAGTCCGCCGGGTTCTGTATCACCGACTCCTCGCCGTCGCGCCACACCACCTTGGTCTGCACCGCCGGCTCCGTGATGATGACGCTCGACCCATGCTCCTGCCGCAGCCGGTCCTGGAACACGGAGCAGTGCAGACTCCCGAGGAACCCGATCCGCCAGCCGGCGCCGAGGGCGTCGGAGTGGTCCTTGGATAGGGTCACGCTGCGGGCGTTGAGCACGAGCTGGTTGATGTGGTCCGATAGACGACCGTAGTCGCCTGGGTCAGTCGGGAACGCGGCGACGAAGACCATGGGCTTCGGTTCCTCGAAACCGGGATAGGGCTCGACGACGTCCTCCGAGCCGACTGCGGTGAACGTGTCGCCGATCTTGGCATCCTGGATCCTCTTCATCCCGGGGTTGAAGAAGACGTAGCCGACCTGACCGGCCCGCAACACGGTCTGTGGGACCTGTGTCGGGTATCGGATGCCCACCTCCCCTACGGTGTATTTGTTGCCAGTGGCGAAACTCACAATGGAGTCACCAGCTCTGACGGTGCCGTCAAAGAGTCTGACGAGACAGATGACACCCCGGAAACTGTCGTACCACGAATCTACGAGCAACATTCGTAGCGGTTTCGACTCGTCGCCCGTCGGCGCGGGCATGGTCTCCACGATTGCCGGGAGTAGACTCTTGACATTCAGACCCGTCTTGGCGCTTACGCCGATGGCCGTCTTGGAGTCCAGCTCGAACGTGGTCTCGAGCTGTTCCAGGACCCTCGGCACGTCGGCTGCCGTCATATCGATCTTGTTGATCACGGGCAGGATCTTCAGCCCCTCGGCGAACGCGAGGTAGAAGTTTGCGACAGTCTGGGCCTGGATACCCTGACTAGCGTCGACCAACAGCAGCGCTCCTCCGCAGCTGGCATACGACCTCGTCACCTCAGCACGAAAATCCACGTGCCCCGGGGTATCGACCAGGTGCAGGAGGTAATCGAGGCCCTCGTGGTTGTAGATCATGGAGCACGTCTGGGCCTTTACGGTGATGCCGCGCTCCCGCTCGACCTCGAGCGTGTCGAGGATCTGCTTGTTGGAGTGGGACGGGGAGATGGTGCCCGTGATCTCGAGCAGCCGGTCGGAGAGCGTGGACTTGCCATGGTCGATGTGCGCGACGATGCAGAAATTGCGAAAGCGCGAGATCGGGATGGCGGCTATACGGCGCTCGAGGTCACTGACCGCCGCCTTAGTGCTGCTGTAGCGCGCCGAAGGGTGGGTGAGGGCATCCGGCCGCCGTATTGTCCCCGAGGTCACAGCGGGCAGATACAAGTGGAGAGGGCGCCATAACGGGCGTGAGCTATTGCTATAATAAGTCATGCATTGTGGTGATTGGCGAAGACATGATCGCAGGCGAACAGATGTCACACATGCCCTGCTACCCATCCATGCGACTAGGTTTGTTTCGCCTGGTCTGAGTTTGTCTGTGTGCTTGCACTTTTCGAAAAGTGAAGCTATTCCCAGCTTCAAAAGATTGGAGTTGATAATTGGTACGCACGAAGTACTTTCCCCTTTATCTTATCGCTATCTTATCTTAGACACAGTAAATTCTGACAGTACGTGGGCATGATCACTCTAGATAAACCCCAATAGGCACAGTGAGGAACCGTGCAGGGGATTATCACCCCGCCAAATGTCCCCATAGAAAGTAAATAAACGACCACATACTTCGTACATACGTACATCACCGTCCTCCACCCCACCACAAACTTCGGTACGACCAATCGCGACAGGAAAAACCAACTCCAAGAATAAATACTAGTTCAAAGCCCACAATGTCTTCAAAATCCGCCGATAAGGACAAGTCCAAGGTCCACAAGTTGTCCCTGAAAGGGAGCGCAAGGCTCGTGGCCGAGTTCGTATGTACTATCAGCCCGCCGCGCCGTCGCAGGTCAAGGAAGGTGTTCTAACAATGCGATTCGTAGTTCCAATACTCCATCCATACCATCCTGTACGGGGTTGCCTCCCTGCAATTCATACCACTCTGCCACGAGATCCCGTTGCTAATTCGGACCAGGTTCCAACGAGGAGTCTACCCGGCCGAGGACTTCACGGCGTAAGTCCACCACCCGCTTCTCAGCTACGAGCACAATGCCTACCTACCCTGCCTACCTACATCTTCCCCTATCTATCGCTCATCGGAGACTAACGGCAAGCCGCAAAATACAGGGTTAAGAAATATGGCCTCAACATGCTCGTGTCGGCCGACGACCAGGTCAAGGCCTACATCAAGAAGATCATGTCGCAGCTCGACAAGTGGATGCAGCACGGCAAGATCAGCAAGCTGGTGATCGTCATCACGGACAAGGACACGGGGGAGCACGTGGAGCGGTGGCAGTTCGACGTGCAGATCTTCGGGAACCCCGCCGGCGCCAAGTCATCGTCGAAATCCAAATCCAAGTCCTCCAAGGCC
This sequence comes from Monosporascus sp. GIB2, assembly GCA_004155935.1. NCBI lineage: Eukaryota > Fungi > Ascomycota > Sordariomycetes > Xylariales > Monosporascus > Monosporascus sp. GIB2. Next base: position 30,274 of record QJNV01000437.1, on the reverse strand, counting down.
CCCTCCTCCGCGGCAGCGCCCGGCGCCGACGGCGACCAGGAAAACGCCGCCGACAGCGCGGCGGGGGCGGCGCCGGAGAAGACGGAGGCCGAGATCCAGGCCGAGATCGCGGCGCTGTTCCGGCAGATCACGGCGAGCGTGACGTTCCTGCCGCAGCTGTCGGGCGGCGACTGCACCTTCAACGTGCTCGTGTACGCCGACGCCGACTCGGACGTGCCCGTCGAGTGGGGCGACAGCGACGCCAAGGAGATCGTCAACGGCGAGCGCGTGCAGCTGCGCGGCTTCAGCACCAGCAACCACCGCGTCGAGACGCTGGTCAGTTATCGGTTGGGCGAGTAGAAAGTACGGCAGTGGTCTACTCTACGACCCGCTCTACCCTGCATACGGGGGAGGGGTTCCCTGGTGTTCCCGGGTTGAGGCAATAATCGTGACTGCGGACGACTGCGCGGGTAATTATTCATCTGATTGGCTGGTCGGTAACGATGAGGTCGGCGTTTCGGTTAGGTGTGCCTGGGAAAGTGTGTACAGGGAACGAAATAGGGGTCAAGGCAATGGTTTTACATCATTAATACTATATACTACATATGTCTACAACGCAGGACGACTCCGATGCCTGCATATACAGACTTGTTAATAGGGAGCCACGTAGGAGGTAGCTAGCTGGTATTGGCCAAATCACGAGCTGCGAAGACCTTGTGGTGCGCAATAGAATAACAGGTCGGTTGTGGAACTTCACAAAATGGATGAAATTTCACGTATTAAAGATGGCTATACCTCACTTCTGTATTACTTGACAAATGCGAAGCCAACATGCTCATTCCCCCCAATTTTAGGGATTACACGCTCCCGGACCAGAAATCTCGAGGCAGAATGCGTTCATTTTGCATTACCTACAGCATGTCATATCTCGTCTATCTACTCTTTACGTTTTTCCATCCCATGCAACCACCCCCGTCACGCCGTGGACTCCCTCCCTCGCCGCTAAACCGCTCACTCACCAACGCCACAACTAAACGCGCTTTCAGGCGTTCATGACCCGGTTGAAGAAGTAGACGTAGGCCGTCTTCTTCATCTCCTCGACGTCGCTAGCCTCGACGACCTTCTCGTCGTTGAAGAGGACCCACTTGGGCGTCTGCGTGTCGAAGATTTTGCGGATGAACGCCACGTAGTGCCCCGCGTGGATGCTGGACCCCTTGTGGCAGACGATGCTGTGCAGCTGGAACCTGGCGGGGAGGTCCGCGCTGCCGGCCGGGGCCGCCTCCTTCTTCCCCTGCTCCTCCGCGGCATCGCCCCCGAAGTCGCCCTGCTCGTCCGGATGGCTGAACAGCCACTCGACGGCCCGCTCGACGTCCCCGCTCGTCTCCTTGAGCGCCTTCCGCGCCTGCGGGGCACCGAAGCCCATAGCGCCCAGCATCTCGAGCTTCTCGGGCGTGTCGTACGACGCACCCGCACCTCCGCCGGCGGACGCGTTTAGGACGAGCGGCTCGTCGATGTCCGGGTCTTCCATGTGGCCGAACAGCCACTCCATGGCCGCGTTGGCATCTGAGTTGCCGGTAGCGTGGAGGGCCCTCTCGCAGCGGTTGCGCGGGAAGCCCATGGCCATGAGACCCTCGAGCGCCGCCTCGTTGGGCACGAAGGCGGGAGCCGGAGCCTCGTCAGGCAGCAGCTCCTCGGATGGCTGCTGGCCCGGTGAGAGATACTCGTCTAGTAGGAACGGTTCGTCATCGACGAGCACGGGGACATCGACCTTCCGAGGCACCCAGTTCTCGATCGCCATCTTTCGCGCGTTGACGATAAGGGTCGTCGGGAACGTCTTGAAGAGCGACCGCTTTGTGAATCCATCTTTGCTACCACATCCGGCACAAGTTAGTTCCACCACTTCCGTGGCCGTGAGGTTGTCGAGACATTGTTTCAGAGTTACAGGCTTGTAAGCTTCGGGCTGCCCTTCCACGGCAGGCAACTTTTCTAGGGGAACATCGATGAAGATGTTGTCTTGTTCGTTGGAGATATATCGGACTTTCTTGCAGTTCAAGCACTGTAACCGCTGCTCCAGGACGAATCTGAATGGTTGTGTGGGGTCGCCCAAGGAAGCTGTGTGTTGGGATCGAGTAATCAGCTTGATTAGGTGCTGCAGAAGCTCGAAGGCATCTTGTTGACGCATCGTAGAGAATTCCGCATGACCCCGACCGATGAGGTGCTTCAGCATACTAGGCGACAGACCTTTCTGGTGGGGGATCTCGGGGGAATGCTCAGAGGCGATAACATCTGTGTCTGGTTTCGAGTATCGTCCTGATAATAAGCCATCTGCAATCTTGCGTAGTTGTGTTTCTAGGTCCTGCGCCGGGTCGGGAACATCTGGCAAGTCGAGTTCCGGGACATTATATCGTGCCTGGAAGGCGGGGAGGGCGAAGAGGCACTGCAGTATGCTGGCAAGATAGCAGCTGTTGCCGAGGTTCTTCAACCCCGTCAGCCCGGGCCCAAATAGCGGCCGCAGCTCTTTTCCGTCTTCTGTCGTCATGGAGAATTCCCATCGTAGGTTCTGTTCAATATTCATCTCCGTCAAGCTCTTCTCCGTCTTGACCTGATCGGACAGGATGATGCCCCAGTGAGCCAGGTGGGATGCCAGATTGTCATCGACACGCTCCTCGTCGCATTGATAGCAGTAGACATCCGCAGTCCCTTCGGGCGTAATGGAGCCTAGCTTGACGGCGACGGCGTGCTTCGACTCGGTAGCATGGGCAAGTCCATGCGAGTTACCTCTCACGCCACCAAACTGAGCTCGACCACAACCCAGATTGCCACATTCGAGACATAACCACAGGTTCTCCTTCAGGTCGCACTTTGAGCAGTGCCCTAGCTCGCCGCTCTGAATTTTTCGACTCTCTTGCTGCTGGAGTAACATGATGTGCTCGCACGATGTCATCTCCTGCTCCCAAGCCTTAACCTCCTCTCGTCGCGAGAATGTGTTTGCCTTCATGATGCCGTCCACGACAGCCGCCAGTTTCGAGTGGGACTGGTCGAGATTGGTGGCGCATTCCAGACACTTGGGGGTAGTGGTAACATCGTATCGGTCGGCCTTGGTCTCGGCGGCGATGGCTAGCTTCGTCATCTTGGTTGGAGGCTCATCCTTGACTACCTTCTTGCGCGTCCGACGAATGTTGACGGCGAGGGGGTGGCTGCGGGTAACATGGTGAAGGTTCGAATGTAGTCTCAGGCCGGCACAGCCACCGTTGAAGCATTGCAGGCATACATCGAGTCCTTCTGGGTCATCCTGATACCCGTTAGTATGGAAAGAGAGTTGGAAAGCTGGGCGAGATACAGGAAACAGCTCGTGGGATAAAAAGGGAACCTACGATAGAATCAAAACATTGAGGGCAGTCCTCGCGATAGACGCACTGAGCAGGGGTGGGTGGGCTGAGGGATATGGACTCAAGATGTGGACATGACATCTTGGAAAGCTGTGGGACGGAGCGAAGTCCCGATCGGATGGACGAAGGAACGAATGATGCTATAGACACCTAGATGGGACAACTTGAAAAGAAAGACTGGTCTAATATGCTGATGCGCCAGTGGTTTCGGGGTAGCTAGGTACCTAGTTGGGTGGTAACAGCAATCCAGTCTGGAGTACTAGTTACAGGGTTGCAGGCTCGGTGATGTATGTATGCAACCAGACAGAGCCTGGTGTCAGCTGGAAAGCTCCACGAGGTTCAGCTGGTGCAGGTCGACGACCAACTAAGCTCAAAAGGCCCGAAGGACGTGTCTGGTTGGATGAGGTCGAGAAGCGCCACCTCAGTTGAGGCGGGGCAGTCCGCAGCCCCGCGTGCGTCACCGCCGCAGGTACAAACGTAATTGACGTACTCGGTATTCCATGGCACCCCACCTGCCAGCTGCTAGCCACTGGGAAGTCCTACCAGCCAGCTATCGATGCGATAAACTAATCAGGGGGAAGGTCAGGTAAATATACGTTATTTACTTTACTTTATCCTCCGAGGATTAGTGATCTCGGTGGGACGTCGGGGGTATAAATGAGCAATAGCCATGCGTGAGGATTGTCACGCTCACATGTTTAATTAATTCCGCCAGTTGACCCGTCCTAGCACCTCCTGTAACGCAAGTCCTGAAGACGAACTAAAGTAGTCAAACAACAGAGGCTCCGGCTCCTCCACCAGAGGCAGCCTTTCTGGAGCATATCCTTGCGTTCACCTTCTCCAGATGCATACCCAGCCTTGTCGGCAGAGAGAGTCCTTAATGCCCCCGGTCCCCGGAAAGGGGGATGCCGGGGTGAGCGTTGAACATTGGTGCTCCTAGCCGTGGCGCCCGAGGGCACCTCCACCTTGATCATGATATAGATCCCAGAGTGACATGCGCCACTAGTGTAACACAGTCGCTACGTGAACTCCTGTCTGGTCAAACAGGGAAAGGTAGGTAGATAGGAAGAAATGGCGAGATTTGGAAACGTTTCAAGATTTAATCGCGGGAACAAATAGGTCAGTCGACTTTGCAGAGAATTGGTAGGGAATTGGTCTATACGTAGGTACCTGGCCACCAAGTTTGCACTTTACAAGGCACTTTCCAAGCCCTTTGTGGACATATAACGGCTTCACTATTCGTGTTAGGTCAAGGCTTGCAAACCCTTCTACATTACGTTAACCCAAGATCGTACGATAATCCCATAGACTCACCGAAAGGGAACATCGCCTGAATACGCGCCAAGTTACCATTTCGAGGGGAAGGATGCCAAATACATCACCACGCTGTATCTCACCGAAGCTGGCAAACTTCCGCTTCCCACTATTTCCGGGCTGCTATTAACGTACTTGATCTCTAGCCTAGTATCGTATACATATACGACGCAAAACTAGGAATACATAGATGTCAACGCCAGAGGAACCGTTACAACAACTCCTCGGGACCGCCCAACAAGGTCGGCTCTAGAAGCTTCTAGCCAGATACGCCAAACGGATGCAGGTCGACCACGGCTATTCTTGGCGGCCGTTGACTTGTGCCGGTAACCTGATCGAAAAGGGTGTATTGATACAGTAATCATATCTCTTGAAACCCAATCGACGATCCCAGACTCTACCTTGTACAACCTCACCTTACAGCTATTCGGCATATAACGGCGGCGTTAAAGCTCATATTAAGTTGTAGTTATGTGCAATGAATCATTTCCTTCATCTCCAGGTGCAAGGCTGCGAATAGCCGACGTCGGTACCGATACAGGGCCCGTGTCCGACATCAGAGCCCTATCGTGAGCCGCCCTGGTGACCTCCCAGGATTTGGCTCACAAACGTGGCGGCTCGACTGCCCAGGTCGGTTCAGCTGGACCGCTTGGATATATGGTTCGACGCCGCGCCGCCGGCCGAGTGATTGCCGCCTAACGTGACTCTCCCCCGCTGGGATATAAAACAGGGCGTCCCTGAGGATCTCATCAGCCGTTAAGATATCGTACATGTCCGGCTCCTCTCCTTCGTCTTGCGAGACGATGAGTTCATGCCAGCTCTTCGCAGGATCATACCACTTCTCAGCAAGATCACCGCCCCTCCCAGTTTCTATGGGGATCGCTTCCCCTGATCAGAGCTGTGATAACCCAGTCTTCACAGAGCCGGGTGGCTACCTACAATTGGGAAGAGACGGACATAGCCGCCTTCTGCGTCGAGCGCGTGCGCCCCGACATTAAGACGGAGGCCCTGGCTCAGCTCATGAATATATCGCGGCCCTTAGACGCTCGGCTCACGCGGCCTGGATCTTCCAACCTCCCCGGCCTCTTCGTCGAGGCCGGTCTGGAGGATGTCGAACCGGACAACCGCGACCCGCCGCCCCACCTCGAACCCGCAAGCAGGAGTGCAGCCTGCTGATCCACGAATTGCTGGCGAGGGTTTCCGGGAACGATGAGCTGAGACGGAAGCTTGCATGAGGTGATGCAGGAGGCCCTGCGGGGGAGCAGGGAGGGGGCTTGTTGGGATTTTACGAGGCGCGTTGTTTTTGGAAGAAAGCCTGGCACCTAGAGAGTCCGCAGGAAGAGCAACCTTCATCCTGGGGCATACTTAGGATAAACCACTGGCAGAGGCCGTTAGATCCTACGAGCCTTTACTAAGCCTGTGGACGGAATCTTTCCTATCACGTGGCTTTGCCCATTCCCGTATAGAACCCCACCGACAGTACAATGTAGGTAATCCGTACAGCAACGACACCCTGCATCAATGATCTGCTTTACGTAAGGCGAGTGCACCGAAGGCGAAACTGTATGCAACCTAGAACCACGAAGCAGCAGCAACGTAAACCAATTTATTCATCAGCACTCAGTAGTGTTATTAGTTATTGTATAGCCTTAGGGATTGAACCTGGTCAGCAGGACAGCAGAGAGTACCCTTGAAAGTTGCCGAAACATGGAGGTTCGGCGTCGGGTTCGGCCTTTGCGGGGATGCTCGGCTGGAGCGCTCGGGCCAAGCTCACGGATCTGATAAAAACTTGCAGGTTGATTTGTCAACGCCATCACGCTAACTGCGGCACAGTGCATTGAGCTATCAATTTAGCGGGTTCGGCTATGCAAAGGTTATCTGTGTCCGACTGTATCCGGACTGTGCTATGCGTCATAGAAGGGCGTGTACAGCACAGTGTTCAGTGATATCTCCGAGGGATATGATTTCATTGCAACTTCTGGAGGTCTCTCTCATTCGCCACGATTTAGGCCCTTCCGAGATCGCCGGACAAAGAACAGCAGCGCCCTTATGGGGGGGTTAGCGAGCAGCTTTGACCTCATAGTATTGTCTCCAATATCAATCTCCACCTAAACCTCTTTCTATAACCAACAGCAAACTTCGCTTTTTGCACCTCTTGTCATCATTACAACTCCCAACTCATACAACGCAGAGTTCTATCAATCAATTCCATACTCGACAAAACCTAGCACCCCTAGAACAAGACATCGGTATTGCTTGGATTCCAGATCGATAACAATCTTACGACTGATAGCGACCACATATCACACTCACAAGATGCTGTCAAGGCCACTCGCATCCGCCGCTCGCCGAGCCGTCCTCGTATCCTCCGCGCCGCGCATCGCCACGAGCGCCGCCCGACAGACGGTCCAACATCCGGCGACCGCTACTTTTGCGCAACGCAGGTCTTACCACGAGAAGGTGCTCGACCACTACAGCCGCCCCCGGAACACGGGCTCGCTGCCCAAGAACGACGCCGACGTAGGCACGGGGCTCGTCGGCGCCCCGGCCTGCGGCGATGTCATGAAGCTGCAGATCCGCGTCGACCCGAACAACAAGACCATCTCCGACGTCAAGTTCAAGACTTTCGGCTGCGGCAGCGCCATCGCCAGCTCCAGCTACCTCACCGAGCTCGTCCGCGGGATGACCCTCGACGAGGCCGCTAAGATCAAGAACACCCAGATCGCCAAGGAGCTGTGCCTGCCCCCTGTCAAGTGTAAGTAATATTACCTGATTATCTGACATGTCTATCCATCTATCTGCCGTGCCCCTGGTCTTGGGGTCTGATGCTAACTACCAGGAAATATAGTACACTGCTCCATGTTGGCCGAGGATGCCATCAAGTCTGCCATCTCCAATTACTACACCAAGAACCCCCAGGCCAAGACGACAAACCTCGCTGGCACCGCGGCCACGCTGCCGACTAGCGAGGCGGCCGCTGCGTCGGGTTAAGCAAAGCCAACGTTAACGGCTCGGCCCGTGCTGGGGCATGATGCATGGATGGATGAAGGATAAATAGAGGGAGTTCAACAAAATGCGGACATTGGTGGAGGTTTAAGCCCATGAGTTTGCTTTGCGATACCCAATCAATCGCTTACCCAAGCACAAGAGTGACTAGGGAAAGGTTCAGGCACGTTCTCCATCGTTATACTGTGTAGGGAGCAAAGCTTCTTCACATGTACATACTCGGTGCACATCCGGAGTTCAGCAGGTTGGTTTGTTAGTGAGGGTGGGTTCAACAGTATGGGGCGTTGTCATGTTGTCGAGTGAAAAGGAAGTCGTCGGCCTAGCCTGTGGGAGATTTGGGGGATGAGACTGTAGCATACATATCTATGCAAGCACCACATACTGCAATTTATATAGTCAAAGTCTTGGAGGCGGCAATGACCACCCGCAGTGCATATTTGTGGCTGCGTTTAGATTAATGTGTGTAACGCAATGTCGCCAGCGACCCGATAGCCGCGACTGTTTGGCATCGGAAAGTGACTTGTCCATCAATCATAGAGCAACACAGGCTGTGATGACCAAGGGTTCCGCCGACCCAGTTTGAATAAGTTCGAGGCGAGAATAGGCATGCAAACCTAGGCTCGGCAGTTGAAGCGGCATGGTTGCAGTCACAAGCGTGATGAATGAGTGTGGTATCGCAGGCAACTGGAAGTTCGCTAGGTATAAAAGACAGCTGCGGGTATTGCGGTCATTGATAAAATCCCTATCAAGGGACTCAAGTTCAGGGTGTTGAGGGTGGTTGTCTTCCGTAACCGTTTGCCTCTACTATAATAATCCCACGGCTGAGAAGGCTTTTCGTGAAACGTCTACCAAGTAACGAAGGTTCAGGATAAAGGGAAGGGTTTGGCGGTATCGGGGGACTTGGGATACTGCTGATGACGGGTATTTGAACTGACCTAAGTTACTATAATATCGCACAGGTTATCTAGATACTTGTTACGTCACCCTACTTACTGTAGCCCTCACTCTTTTCCGGCTATAACCCTTTTCGGTCAATTCATTATGAGACCCATTTCGATCTTGTTTGGCGCTCTTCCATAGCGGTTATTACCTGTGCGAATGATTCCCTCGAAGTCGAATTGTCCTCTTCAGCTACGGCCTGCCTGCCCTTCGTCTGGGCCATTACATACATATAAGTTGCTTCCATCCCATACAATACATATCTTAGGTATCTGCTCCTTCAGCCTCGGACCATTAATACCCCGTTCTCTTGGGGCTCCTCTCTATCTTTCTCTGCCACCCGTCGAAGTACCTATTCCAGCGCGTCCTCTTGTGTCTCCCACCTTCGTACATACATGAACAGTCTTGTAGATTTCACATGTGGTAGGTAAACTGGAAAGTAGCAGTAGCCAGAGGCATACGGGGCTATCATCACAGATGAGCAGGCTAGTTGAGCGCACAGCTCGCAGGACTGTGCCCGTCTCTTGAGCGAGCCCGGGGGCTCGTTCGATTGCGAGGACCATACATACCACGAGCTCTCTCCCGGCGTATCCTGTAGTTCCACACTTTTACGGGCATGCCGTGGGCGTAGGTATCGGGACTGGAGAATCCAGGCGCGATTCGAATCCACGTGGCTCTTGCGCTCTGGCTAATTACTTAATCAGCGACCGAAGGGACACCCGGGCGTGTCTTACCTACCGCGTCCGCTCTCTACGGCAGCAAGCTGATTGGATTCAGAGAACGCCCGCCTTAGTTCGCCGCAGTTCTCTTGTCGCGCTCAGTGGGTATCTCCGGCACTGAAAACTAGCAGGTGGACGAGAGGGCGCGCCGCCGTTAGATGGTGTAGGTAGTCCAGCAGCGAGATATCCAGGTCGATTAGACTACTGTCACCCGTGGTGCCGAGTCATTGCTAGCGTGAGGTCCCTCCAGTAATGGGACCGGACGCCGCCCCAACGGTGCTTTCTGGCTCTGCTCGGACCCATTAACGAAGCACTCGCTGTAAGTTAGCTGGCGTGGACGTCTTTGTCTACCCTCACACGTCAGAAGACAGGACCGGCCACTCATTATCGCCAAGAGAATTCGACGCCACAGTCTGATTCCAGACGTGAATGGAGCACCGGATCGGACCGGGAAGACGGGCCGCTGGGCAGTTTGGTGCGGTGACCGACGGCTACTAGCGTATAGGGAGCACCGCTTGGTGGTCAGCGATGAAAACACGCATGACGCGGCCCCTGCATCCATAGCCGTGGAGTAACAGAAGAGCCGGCTGCGGTGGGCTTGGGAAGACGCGAGACATGTTATACGGCAGCAGGAAAGTGGTTAGCGGCTGCTGTTGTAAGGCGTACTCCTGGTTAGGCAGCCTAATACTTCTTAGATCTCCTATGCTTACTGCTCCTGCTAGACTCAGGAGTGAATGGGACTATCCCCTTTCCACTTATGAAGCGCCTGTTGATATTTCGAAACCCGCCTACGGGTGATGATAACCCGATTTCGATCTCCTTGGAACATCTCAGCATTTCCCAGGTAGTCGAGACTGATCATCGTCCGAAGCCAGAAGACTTGCTCCGGGTGGTACATTATCTTCTAACGTGGAGGCAGTATGCTTTCTCGTCCGCGGCCCTCTGTGCCACATTAGTTACCGCTGGGTAACAAAGACCTCTACGATTTCAATCATCCGGGTGAAACCGATACAATGGATATATCAGCATGGTATAGCATGGATACGAAGGGCCTACTCTACTGATATCAGGGCATATATTTCCCATCAACGCTGACTTTACATTGACTGCCTTTCATCCTATCCGATATTTTCGATAAAGTGGATTTCGTAGATGGTCCTAGGCGGAATGGCTTCGATACGGGCGGAAGCGCCTCCACCACCAGACAACATGATTCCTGTCATTGGGTATTCGTCAGAAGATTAAGGCCAGCGCCCAAAGCTAACCCACTAAGTCTCGCTGGAACGGCTTGTCTACTTTCTTTGCTGGTCAATGGTCTTCCATCCTCTTCTCACCCCTGAGTACAAGGCGACTCTTAACAGCTCTCAAAGCTCTCGAAGCTACGCTAGCGACTTTCAGTGCCCTCTCCTGTGATATTTCCCGGCCGCATGCCGCGTGGCTTCACGCATCGTGGTTTTACGCCATAGTTGGGTATGGGGCGCATAGTTCTGGTTGTCAACAACACCCCAAAATAATATTACAGTCAGGATCACATATCTGCACCGGGGTTGTAAGGTTGTCGAAGAGGTTTAACTACCTTAGATGGGACTCCTCATGTCTCCTATCGGTTGCATATCGCGGTATCACCGCATGTTAAGTTAGCATGGGGTGTCGTTGAAATAAAGCTGAGGCTGGTGAAGAGAGGATAACCAAGGGCCGTCAGCCACAGGACCCTTACTCCACAGAGGTTGAACCCGCTACCTTATCTTATCGATAAGCATTGTAACTCAATTTTATTGTCGCAGGCGTCTGATCGTCGCAGATGAACACAGTTAGCTGCAACTACGGCAATTCGGTGACTTGAATTGCGTAGCGCATCCCTTGGTAACCATGTCAAAACATACGTTAGAAGACGTCGAAGTCGAGGCAACTATTTCTCGGAAGAAGTCAAAGAAGGAGAAGAAGGACAAGAAGAGTAAGCTCCAGAATGACGACTCGGGAGTCTCGACGCCGGTGCATGATGAGGAAGTAGTCGCCTCTGACGCTGCAGAGGAGAAGCCTAAGAAGAAAAGGGAGAAGAAGGATAGGAAAGACAAGAAAGAGAAGAAGAAGGAGGAGAGAGAGAAGGAACAGTCTGGTGAGGATGGCGACGATTCCGAGCCCAAGTCCAAGAAGGGAAAGAAGGATAAGAAGAAGAAGAAGCGCGACGCCGAAGATGACGCGGAGACCAATGGTACAAGTAATGGCCACGCTAATGGCGAGGAGGCGATTGCTGAAGTTGTCAATGGGTCTGAGCCATCAACGACGGCTACAGGGCAGTATCAGCAGACTAATGCCCTCGCTGCTGTACCGCAAGCCGAGATCACGAGCTTCCTCAACACACATCAGATCACCGTTACAGATCCGCTGTCCGACAAGCCTCTCCGACCCATCATGAAGTTTTCACAGCTGCCGTCCTCGGCTCTGATCTCCAAAAACCCATTCACATGCTTCAAGGAACCGACGCCCATCCAGGCCGCGTCCTGGCCTTTCGGCCTTTCCGGTCGCGATATTGTGGGCGTTGCGGAGACGGGGTCTGGCAAGACGATGGGCTTCGGCCTACCTCTCGTCACGGCCGTGCTGGGGATGCCAAAGAACAAGGGCCCCGGGAGGATACGAGCCGTCGTGGTCTCGCCCACCCGCGAACTGGCCATGCAGACGAACGAGCAGCTATCCAAGCTTGGAGAGCTCGTCGGCCTGAATACCGTGTGCGTCTACGGCGGGGCGTCAAAAGACGACCAGCGGGCGCTGCTGCGGAAGGGCGACATCATCGTTGCGACGCCCGGCCGTCTCAAGGACTTCCTCGAGGAAGGTGCCGTCAAGCTGGACAACGCGAAGTTCGTCGTGCTCGACGAAGCGGACCGCATGTTGGACAAGGGATTCGAGGACGACATCAAGCAAATCTTGAGCGCGTGTCCGCGCAAGGAGGGCCGGCAGACGCTCATGTACACTGCGACGTGGCCGCAGAGCGTACAGGCACTCGCGTCGACGTTCATGGTGTCGCCCGTCAAAATCCAGATCGGCGGCAACCCGAGCGGCGACCTGCAGGCCAACGCGCGCATCGAGCAGCGTGTAGAGGTTGTCGACCCCAAGGTCAAGGAGCAGCGCCTGCTGCAGCTGCTCAAGGCGCAACCGCGGAACGAGCGCGTCCTCGTGTTCTGCCTGTACAAAAAGGAGGCCACGCGCGTCGAGAACTTCCTGCGCCAGCGCGGCGGCCTCAAGGTGGCGGGCATCCACGGCGATCTGAAGCAGGAGCAGCGCACCAGGAGCCTCGAGGCGTTCAAGAAGGGCGAGACGCCGGTCCTGGTGGCCACCGACGTCGCGGCGCGCGGTTTGGACATTCCCGAGGTGAAGCTGGTTATTAACTGTACGGTGAGTGGTAGCCGTGAGTGGGCGCGGCCACCTAGCGTTTAACATCAGCGCGGCTGTCCATTCGCTATCCTGGTCTTGTCCTGTTTCTATGCTGACTTGGAGCTTTCACAGTTCCCCCTCACCATCGAGGATTACGTCCACCGAATCGGCCGCACGGGTCGAGCCGGCAAGACTGGCCAGGCCATCACGCTCTTTACCGAGCACGATAAGTCGCATTCTGGAGAGTAAGTCCACCCTGGCCGGAAGTGTCGCGGTAAAAAATCACAAGAACTAACGGATTTTTACCTTTCCAGATTAATCAACATCCTCAAAGCGGCCGGGCAACCGGTACCCCAAGAGCTGCTGAAGTTCGGCACTACGGTCAAGAAGAAGACGCACGGCACTTACGGCGCCTTCTTCAAGGACGTAGACATGTCGCAGAAGGGGACCAAGATCACGTTTGACTGAGACGATTAAGATACGGGAGTGGAGAAAGCATCTGCGCGCATGGCTTCCTTTATTCGAACGACTATACGTATAGACTAGAAAGGGCCATATCAGCTAGACCCCCGGCTACCACGTATATAGTGGTAGCACTCCAGTAGATATCTCCTTTCGGCGAAGGCGCTGCAAGACACGAGACACACATTAGTTAGCTTTCCGCACTCCAGGGGAATAGAAGGGAGGTTGATCGGAAGAACGAAATATAAAACCGTGGTAATGAGACTTACACCAAAGCCACATGCGGCACGGCGCACATCGCGACAGTGACCAAGTCCCTGAAGACGTGCGGCGAGGTGCCGCCGACGGAAATGCCGAGCCCGCCCAGCGTGGCCCAGAGCGCAGCCGTGCCGGCGACGTAGAGAGCGGCGCCGTCGGGCACGACGGCGCCCCACGCGAACTCGACGCCGCGCCCGGCGAAGTAGCGCGAGACGAACGCCGCGCTCCAGGCGATGCGGCACAGCATGTTGACGGCGTTGGCGTAGACGAGGCCGGCGGCGCCGAGCCCCAGCACGCGCAGCGCCGCGAACCCGGCGACCCCGAACGCCACGCTGAAGAGGCCCATCCACAGGCTCTGGCGGTGGATCTGCTCCTTCGCGGCCACCGACGACACGAACGCCTCCGCCACGCCGTTTATGGCCAGCAGCGGGATGTACAGGCAGTACCGCGCCAGCACGCCGCCGGCGCCGCTCGCCGACCACCGCGAGCCCGCCACGATCTGCACCAGTAGCGGCGCCGCGTAGGGGCCGACCGACACGACCAGGATGCCGAGGAGCACGTAGAAGCGCAGTAATGCGCGCAGGTTGTCGCGCGCCTTGACGACGGCGGCGGACGGGGTGCTGCTGCTGCTGGTTTTACTGGCCTCGTGGGCGGAATCGGCGGAATCGGTGGCCGTAGATGTGTCGGTGGACAGGAGCTTGCTGAAGTAGTTCCGGCTGCTCTCCTCGATGGGCTGGAACACCAGGCGCGCCAGCAGGCCGCCGTAGTTGTTCGCCAGCGCGTAGACGCCCTGCGACCGCGGGTCCGAGAGCACCGAGACCAGGAACGTGTCGCCCTGCGTCAGCACGTGCTTCACGAGCGACTGTGCCGTGAGGCTCGACGCCAGCCTCAGGGTCGGCTTGTAGAAGTAGCCCAGCACGTAGTTGTTACTATCGTCCCGTTTTGGCGGGGTGCGGCGCGGCAGGAGAGAGAACCCCTCGCTCCATGCCAGGCTGAGCCCGTACCAGGCGTACACGGTGAGCAGACCGAGACCGTACGCGAGCTGGCCGCACGCGAAAGGCAGGACGCCGAGGTCGAGGCTGTGCCTCCACGCCCAGTGCGCGGCGCCGAACGTGGCGACGCAGCGCAGAAACGTGGCCGTCGATTCGGCGGCCGCCCGTGGCCCGAAGCGCAGGCGGTGCTGGAGCACCACGAAGGCCGGCTCGGAGAGCAGCTCTAGGATAGCCGCCACGCCGTAGATGCGCAGCGAAGCCTCCAGGTACGGTGTCCCGGCCGTCGCGGCGTCCACGTACCGCATATACATCCGGCCCAGTCCGGCGGCGGCGACCAGCCCCAAGACCAGCGACAGGTGCGCGATGTTCACAACGGACTGGCTATCGCGCGCTGCCGTAGTCGCGTCGGTCTCTCCGTCCGGCTTTCTCTCGTCGGCGTCGGGCGTCGGGGAGGAAGCGTCGGTCGCGGTGGCCGCGGACGTAGAGGAAGGACTGCCCTGCCGCTGGATGGCGACGCGCAGGCTCTCGCGCGCGAAGAACAGGACGGAGAGGTAGTACACCTCGAGCTGGGTCGACACGCCGAGGAGCTGCGCCGTCAGGAAGCGCAGCAGCAGCTGGTTCGCGACGAAGGTCACGGCGCGCGACGCGATCTGCAGCACGATGAGGAGGGATGCGCCGCGCACGGCGGACCCCGTCCCTGTCTCGGCGGTAGCGGTAGCGGTAGCGGCTCCGGCTCCGGCTCCCGTCTCCGTCTTTGTATGGGGAGAGCAAGGGCGGTTTTTTCCGTCGGAAGCCATCGTCGAACGTTCGGTCGTCGATAGGCGGCGTAACCTGTTGTTCTATGCCATTGAGTTTCTGGGACTTGGACGTAGTGGTGTTGAGGACTTGTGGAGTTCGGAATGACGCCGTGAAGCTAACGTTTACTCCATGTGCGAAATGAAGTAGTTATATAAAATACATACAGTCGGACCCAGAATAATAAAGTTAGTGGGGTCCTTGGACCTGACAGGGGTACACCATCTTTACCGAATACTCGGGTTGCGCGTAACGCTCATCAATCATGATCTCGTCGGCGGCTATCCGCCCCACTGCTGTTGGTGCCTACCAACAAGGTATTTATTGTGAGTATCAAAACTGTATATACATGTCTAGGACTTTTATTCCATGAGGCATTCAGGATTGCTAAGCTCTTTTTGGACAGCTCTTCCCGGATTAGGATCAATTACATCGATGATTCTGTTTTATATTTGTGTTTCGGGCCAGGGCTGAGCAGCCGACAAAGTAACTCGGCTTGTTTGATGTTGGCAGTACTCGAAACATCTTCCAACATTGCGTCTGTTTCGACACACGCCATACATGGGGAACATGGGGAAAGCGCAGCGCCTAGGTTGGCGCCAGGCAAGTTAATGTTAGAAGCCTAAACCTTGAGGGAGCTGCAAGGTGTATGACTGCAGGTACGTCGGGTACATATATGGCGGTATGCCCACATGGAGGCGGGTTCATAGAAAAGGCAGGCCTGTGCTTCAGCCCTTCCCCCATTTGACCAATCCCTGTTCACCTTCGATTCTCCTTAACCTCTTTTACTTCCTTCTCCCCTGCAATCGAACCCCAACTATCAATAAGAGTGTATTTTGGAAGATCGCGCAAGATGCCGACTTTCTCCGTAGATGGAGACGACTCAGACGAGAATCCCGGTGTTTCCCGGAACCCAAGGATGCCGTCGAACTTGCCGGGGAGCCAGCTAGCTACACCGGACTCCCGGCCGTCTCGTCGCATCTTGACTCCGCGATCGCCTGCTGCGACAACAGGAGCTAGGCCATCTCCTGTGTCTCCAGTTGGCCATACCGCGAGCCCGGCATCCGTGACCGTTACACCCCCAGTGTCGCGCTCTCTTTTCGGTCAAGGCACAAGCGATTTCACATTTACTAGCAGCGGCACCGGCACCATCCCGTTTCGCTCTCTTCACAATGTTTCCCCGTCGCCATCCCCCCGCTTGTCGCGAACAGCCTCGCCGACCCCATCCTACCAGCTGACAACTCCCGAAGCGGAACTCTCTCGGCTTACGTTGAATGGGACTTCTTCTGTACATCAACGCCATGCCGGGTCTCTGCAACCCCCGGCCGCTCACTCCGGTTCGCCTATGCCAAACGACACTTGGCTGTCACCTCCCCAGGCCGAATTCTCTAGGCTTACATTGACCGAGAGTCCCTCCACCAGGGCGGCGTCTGGGGGTCCTCCACCGTCTTCATTGTATCAGTTCGGCTCGCCTGCAGTGAACCGTGCCAGCTCGAGCGGAGCAACTCAGGGTCGAACGCCTCCTACCGTATCCCCCGCAGTTGAGGTCGCCTCATATAACGTTCGCGATGAGCAACTTCCTACTCATCCATTCTTTACTAGTTCTTTTCAAGCGGTGCTAAAGGACGGCCTCGACATCGCAAAGGGGATAGCCAATATGATCCAGAGTATCCCTGACTCGATAGAGCGAGGTCCCGAGATACACAGGCTCCTGGAAGACGCCAGGAGTCTCAGTAGCTTCGTGGGCTCTGATACCAGGACAATCGCCGTTCTCGGAGACTCTGGCCAAGGTTAGTGCAGTCTTCGTCATGAGCGTAACTTCGGTCGACTAACCGTAAATAGGGAAGAGCAGCCTTATCAACTCCCTCCTTCACTTTCCGGATATTGCTAAAACGGTTGGTATTTGCACACTTACTCCTACCCAAACTTCCCTATCAGGCTCTGGACAGACCAATTTTGTGAAATCGAATAATCACAGGGTTACAATTTTTCAGGTTGCATATAGTTATCGTTGTTAATCGGATATGGACCATCCACTTTCTCATATTTCAACTCCTATATACCATAGACGGTGGACCAACTATTTTGTCCGGATCCTGCCCGTATAGCATGCTGATACTTACTGACAGGGGGATACTGGCTCCGCCTGCACCTCCGTTGTCACTGAATACAGACAGAAGACGAAGGAGCATAGCGCTGCCCCTATCATCATCGAGGTGGAATATCTGGCTAAAGACGAGATTGCTGAGATGGTAAGGGAGCTTCTGTGGAGCTACCGACAGCTGTTTCTTCCTGGTGTCGATTCTGACACTACGTCTGCGGTCGACTATGCTCGCTACACTCGAGAATCGGAGCAGGCATGGTCCGCCCTCGAAGCTGCTTTCCAGCACCAGAGCCGCTTCAGCAAGGAAATGCTCCGAGATATGTCCGAAGGCGCCCTGGAGCGGATCCAAGATCAGCTTATCGCATGGACGAATGATATGGAGTGGCCAGATGGCGGGGAAGCCGGCTGCTGGAGATCTACAGCCGGGAATGCAGAAGAGTGCCGTGAGAAGACAGGTCTCTTCATGCAGGATAGATATTGGCCGTTCACAAAGATCATCCGGTGGGTGTACTTGGTTCCACGAGGCGTGAGACAGTACTCTTGACTAACGAGGGATCCAGTGTGTATGTGAACGCTCAGGTGCTGAAGACTGGATTGATCCTTGCAGACTTGCCAGGTACGTCGGTCTCCTAACCGAGCTACAACGTGACGCCTAACAATGCCCCCAGGTTTGCAAGATACCAACCTAGCGAGGGTGCGCGCAACGGAGAAGTATCTTATGAAGTGCGACAATATCCTGCTGGTTGCAAGCATCGCTCGCGCTATCACAGATCAGTCTTTGAAGTCGTCACTCTATAACGTCTTATCTCGTCATATTCCACTCTCATGGGAAGAATCGGGTGGAAAGGGGCTCAATGTGGCTGTCGTGTGTACAAGATCGGAAGTAATGGGGACCTGCTCTTACTCCGAACCTGCAAGTCAGCTAACGTCGTTCAGGATATTAATCTCAGAGCCGCCAGAACCGAGTTTTGCGGCCCCGGAAAAAGAATACCCAATGATACCATGGATCAGCTCGACAAGGAGCTAGCAGTGGCTAAAGACACCCACGATAAAGCTCGTAAAAAGCAGCTCAAGCGACAGCAAGTCCCCTCTTCCGACGGCATATTCTTGACATTCTAACATTGGCTCCTTAGACAAGAGTGGCTTCTCATTGAGGCTCGAAACGAACACGTCAAGGATGGTTTGCGCAAAGCCTACGCGGCGAAGGTACCGGGCGAGAAACTGGATGTTTTCTGCGTCTCTAACACGACGTACGAGAAGTATTCGGAAAAGGGCGACGGTGAGCTCGTCCACGCCAGCGGCATTCCACAGCTTCGCCAATTTTGCCACAGCATCACCGCCGAGGCACAATTCCGAGAAGCGTTGGATCGTCTTCAAGCACGCCTGCCAACTCTGATCAGCTCATTGGAGCTATGGGCAAATGCAAACCTCGCGACGGACGAACGAGAAAGTTTAGTACTCGATGTGTGCGTCTACCGTATTCTAACCGACGTCGAAAAGGAGGTTAGTATGCGCTATCCACGTATTCGGTGTCCAGACAAGAGATTGAGCTTCTGCAGATAGCCGATGCCGTCTCGACCCTCCGCGATGATTTCAACTATTGTCTCAACGAGCAAATTCTCGGGTTTTTAGGCACGTGAATGTCCTGCGAAGCGGTGAGGCAAATCACCTTACTAACCTTCTTTAAGAGAAGAGATATCCGGCATGGGAAAAGGCAGCTCTCGGCGAAGGACAACGCTGGCTTGATGTAGGTGACTACCGTCGCGATATTTAAATGAATGTCGGTATTAACGCTGCTGCAGTGGCATTGGAGCAAGTATACCACAAGCGAAAGGTTGCATGAGCCGCATTAACCGGGGGATATAGTGCAATACTACGCATGGTGTCTCAACAAAGGGGACCATGCAACTCCATCGCGTTCGAGAGAGGACTGGAACGCCAAGATCATTTGGAAGATGCGCATGGAGCTAGCTTATCAATGGGATCTCGTCGAAGACGAAATACCTTCCTTGTTTGAGAGTCTTCTGGATACCATAAAGAGCGAGTTGGGGTATCTGAAGGACCAAGTGGAGAGTAAGTCAGCTCTGCCGTCCGCACAAATCGACAGGTTCACCCAGCTTACCTGTTGCAGATTCTGCCCGGTCCGATGTCTCTAAATCACTTAATGAAGGGATCGACTCTAGGATCAAGGGCCTCGAGTATACACTTGGTCTGGAAAAAGAGAAGTTCGCGAGCGCTGTTAGGTCCGCTACCAGATGGTGTTGTGAAATCCCACGAAAAGATACGGCGGCTGACATCATTACTCCTAGGCTCGTGCGTAGGGACGCCTCGGAGTCGAATTACAACTCCTTTATCCTTAAAGAGATGGTTCCCGCGTACCGGGAGGCGTCGAGTCAGCGTGGTAGGCCATGCCTCTTGTATCTCAACTACTCTGATATGGATTATTGAACGAGGGCTCCTTATCAGTTGCCACGGTGCTAATATGTCAATCGACAGGGAGTGGCCGAGATAAGCGCCAAAAGCAGATCGTACAGAATCGTATCACGGATGGCACCCTCTTCCCGAACATGTCCATAGCGATAAGACACGGCATAGAGTGCGCCGTGCAGAAGTCAGAAAAGGCCCTACGCGACATTCTAGAGCAGAGTATGTCCAACATCCGGAACGACTTTGACCTGATCATCGCTCCCCCGCCGAAGGCTATCGGTACGAGCGGAGACGGCAGACGGGACTCAGACAGTGCCGGTCTCGTGAAACAGAGGGAGACCCTCGTGGAGCAGGCGAAATTGTTCAAGGAACGTCATGCCAGTCTGTTGGAAAGTATTGCGTCTTTGAAGTAACGGATGGATCCACGTTGCCAAGTTCTCGACACCGATCACTGACTTGTGGCGGGCTGGATCGCCGAGCAGCATACCTTTTATACCGTAGCTAACCCTGTATAATAAGCATTGTCTTTAGTGCGTCTTTAAACATTCGCGTATCAAGCAGTATTAGTCAGTCAAAAACGCATAAGTCGTAGGGGAACTCTGTGTTCTATGCTCCGTACCCCTCTTGACCACGATCACAGCCTGAATGGACTTTGTAAAGTCGCTTTTACGATCTACAGGTCTTTTTCGGTGTTTATGAAAACAGGATATAGTGATTATAACCCGTTTTGACTGCAAGCACTGCGTGGGGCATGTCGGGTCCTCAATTTCTACCCAGCGTTTGGCGACGAGCTCTCGTCCCTCGTTCTGAAATAAGGGGTTTTCTCCATTGTCCTATCAGGCTGGAGGGTGTTGGCCGGATACATGACAGGCCTTGTCTCCGCGACTTGGCAGGACTTCCATCGCTGAGAGTATAGCATAGCTAATTATTGCATGGATATCCGCAGTAACCAGCGTGCGCATCCACGGTTCTTGATTCTTAAATCACCATTTATTCGACACGACATGTTAGGTATATATAAACTTCAGCGGCACTTCAATATGCACCAGAGTGGTCGCTAAGAACCCCTGCCCCGTTCCCACATCATGATCTCCGGAACTCATCAGGCACCCCTAGGCCACCCCTTCATGCCCTAGCACCATGGGCAACAAGCCGAGCAGTATTCGATAAAGATAGAGGATCACAAGTAAGTCTCCGGTTCAGGGCTCCAAGTGGTGACCCACCACACGAGAACTATGAGAACCCACATGCCGTACCAGGTTGTCAGGTAGCCCAGGGTGCCGAGCGCGAAGCTGTTTGTGAAATTCGCCACGAGCAGGCCGACGAAGATGAGCGCCGACGCAGCTAGGAAGACGTCGAAGTGCCAACGGCCCTGGATTAGCAGGAGAAGCGAGTCAGCATACGTTGATATATCCAGCAATCCCTCGATTTCACCCCTTCCCGCCACTCGTAAGGTTGTTGCCACTCGCACTACTCACCACAAGTCGACCGAGGACCTTCCTCTGCCCCCTCGCCCGCCCGATCCCCGCGAGCAAGTGCGCCATGAAGAAGAAGGCGATGACGACAATAATAGCCCCGACGACCCACCCCGCCGCGTTGGCCCCGTACGCGCCCCGCACGAGCCCGAACACCCCCAGCGTCGCGTAGATCACCAGCACCACCCACTGGCACACCCGGCGCGCCAGCTCCGCCTTGTCGTCCCTCGAGGCAGCGAGGTCGTACGCGTCCCAGTCGAACCACAGGCAGCTGCGGAACCCCGGGCAGTTCCGGTCTTGCCAGCTACCACCGCTGCCGCTGCCGGCCGCCGAGGGCCGGGGTGGTAGGTCTTGCGGGAATGCGCTCGGTGCCATTGTTTTGGCTTCGGTGTTAAAATACCGGGGATGGAGGTTGAAGATTGGTTGTTGACCTAGAGTACTGAAGGCTGCGGTTGCCGTCTAGCTGATATGCCTTGACTCTCAACTCCTCGTCCCCTTGAACAGAAAAGGAGGAACTTAGGGGTTACGAAAAATTGTAAAGAGGAGTTCTCGACAAATACCGACGGCAGCCCTGGGCCTTTTAAGGTCTGTTGGCTACCTACCTTGCCTACCTACCATAGTATGACTCTAGGGTCTGATCTGCCAGGATTGCGGCGCAGCTTAACTTTGTTAGCTGCAAAGTTCGTTTCCAATTCCCCCTGCAGCGAATGATCGCATCTCGGCGCGACTAAATTAGATCACGTAGGCCCTATAGGCATGTCTCGCGCTAGCTTCCGGCTCTCCGCGTGTGTTTTCTTACCCTTGCTACTCATAGACCTAGTAGAACCTCTGATCCTCGCGTCGCTTCTTCGTTAATACCCGTATTCAGAGGGGCAAGCAGCGACCAGCGACGAGAAGGACAGACGCTAACACGGACGCTAACCTCTAGCCCGGGAGCTTCCCAGCCACTCAAAGTTGGAGCGACCTGCCAGATTCGGCAATTGAAGGCTGCGCGCAAGCGGCAGCATAGGCAGAGCATTCTCCCGACATCATAGGACCACCTTCGGTTCTGTCAAACGTGCCGGCCCTGGTTATACTTGGCTTGCCCACCTACCTAGTTATAGGTCTCCCGCTAGGTTACACCCAGCTTCCCCTCTCTTTGTCCTTTCATTTTTTGCCCATAACCCTACGGCTGGAGCGGGTCCGCCGCCCTCCCTGCTAGCGTCACCAAGGTGTTCTTCCGCTTCTTGCCTAACTAGTCGCTTACGAATTCACCTTCTATTGCAGCCTGACCGCTGCATGTCAGCCTTACCGCGCCACACTATGGTCTATGCAATCAGCCGCACCCCACCTTGAGCGGGGCCTGTTCCAGCCCCCTCCTCACAACATCAGGGATATGGCAAGGCACGCCAGAGTCAGCTCACAGCACTCTTGTAGTGTCTCGCTCTCAGATGCCAATTCTTCGGTATAGCTCAGCGTCCTGTCTTCCTGTATGATCGCTAACCTCGATAACTAGGACAGGTATTCTCAGCAGACGGGCGAGTCGCCTTGCTCCTCTCTTCCACTAGGCTGCCGTCTTTGAGCCTCGATATTCTATCCTACCGTATACACCCGTCCAAATTCCTTGCGAAGCAATGCGTCTTCTGCGGCGTAGCCACACTGGGGAGTTTAACCTCACGAACGACTTTGTTGGCGACGATACAATCCCTCCGTACGCGATCCTTTCGCATACTTGGACGGAGGACCAAGAGGTTACCTTCCAGGATATAATAGATGGTACGGGACAGAGCAAGACGGGCTACGACAAAATTCAGTTCTGCGAGCAACAGGCTAAAAACGATGGCTTGCGATACTTTTGGGTGGACACCTGCTGCATCAACAAATTAAATTATGGCGAACTTCAGGAGGCGCTCCACTCTATGTTTCGCTGGTACCAGAATGCGGCGAAATGCTATGTCTATCTATCGGACGTATCGACGGTGAAGCGGAAAGCAAGCGACGGATTCTCCGAGTATCCTTGGGAGCCAGCTTTTCGGGAAAGCAGATGGTTTACTCGGGGATGGACCCTCCAAGAACTTCTTGCCCCAAGTTCACTCGAGTTTTTCTCCCGCGAACGCAAGCGACTTGGTGACAAGAAATTGCTAACCCAACAAATCCATAAAATAACTGGAATTTCTAAGTCAGCGCTTCAAGGAGCCCCTTTGTCTCAGTTCAGCGTTAACGAGCGATTGTCGTGGACGGAAAATCGCCAGACCAAACTCGAAGAAGACAAGGCGTACTCATTACTAGGCATTTTCGACGTCCACATACCGCTTATCTACGGCGAAGGGATGGCGAGGGCATTTCAGCGGCTTATGGATGAGATCGATAAGCGGGACAGTTGTATCAAACACTTGCGTCTTACAGACCCCCGCGATGACAAGAAGCGTATTGAGGAAACCAAGGGCGGCCTGGTGGAGGACTCGTACCACTGGATCCTTGAAAACCGCGACTTCAAACGATGGCGTAACGGTCAGCAGAACCGACTCCTATGGATTAAGGGCGATCCTGGCAAAGGCAAGACGATGCTACTCTGCGGCATCATTAATGAGTTGAACAAGTCATTGACTAAGACAGACCAGCTGTCTTACTTCTTCTGCCAGGCTACCGACTCGCGAATTAATAACGCCACGGCCGTACTACGAGGTTTGCTGTATTCGCTTGTTGATCAGCAGCCGTCACTCGTCTTGCATATACGGAAAAAGTACGATCGCGCAGGCAAAGCACTATTTGAGGATGTGAATGCCTGGGTTGCCTTGTCAGAGATCTTGACAAACATCCTGCAAGACCGGAGCTTAAACAACACGTACTTAATTGTCGACGCACTTGATGAATGCGTAGCCGACTGGCCGAAACTCTTAGACTATATTGTCCAGAAGTCGACGATTTCTCCTCGCGTCAAGTGGATCGTCTCTAGCCGCAACTGGCCCTACATCGAGGAGCGTCTAGAGAGGGCGGGGCATAAGGTCAGGCTCTGCCTTGAATTAAATGCAGAGGCTGTGTCCACAGCGGTTAGCATATTCGTCCAGCATAAAGTGCGTCAGCTGGCCGACAAGAAGGAGTACGACGAAAAAACGCGAGACGCCGTGTTAGGCTATCTGTCCTTAAATGCGAATGACACCTTCCTCTGGGTGGCCTTGGTTTGTCAAAACCTCGAAAATACCCCGCGGCGGAAAACTCTTGCGAATCTAAGCGCATTTCCACCTGGGCTTGACTCTCTTTACGAGCGGATGATGCAGCAGATATGTAATTCGAACGATGTGGACGATGCTGATCTCTGTAAGCGGATACTGGCCTCGATCGCGGTCGTATACAGACCTATTACACTTGAAGAGCTTTCATCTCTTGTCGAGATATTCGAGGACACAGCCGACAACCTTAACTCGTTGCGAGAGGTTATTAACCTTTGCGGCTCGTTTCTTACGATTCGACAAGGCACTATCTACTTTGTGCATCAATCCGCAAAGGACTTTCTCTTGACGAAGGCCTTTAATGAAATTTTCCCGTCTGGAACAGAGGAGGCCCACTACATAGCCTTCTCGAGATCGCTCCAAGTCATGTCCAGGACGCTACGACGAGACATGTACAGCTTATGTGCGTTAGGGTATCCTGCCGAGCAGGTTGAACAGCCGGACCCAGACCCACTGGCGGCGTCACGTTACTCGTGTATCTACTGGGTCCATCATCTCTGTGAATGGAGTCACAACTCCTCTACAAATAACAGGATCGACCTGCAGGACGGAGGTATTGTCGACAGCTTCATAAGAGAGAAATATCTCTACTGGCTGGAGGCTCTGAGCCTTTGCAAGAGCATGTCAGAAGGGGTAGTCGCTATGGCGAACCTTCAGACTTTAATAAAGGTAATGCTAGGACTAGTCATGCTATCTACAAAAAATACAGGCTGATATAACCTAGGGAAGAGCAGGTGCACCCGCATTAACTAAGCTACTCCTGGATGCGTTCCGATTCATTCTGTATCACAAATGCGCAATAGAAAACAGTCCTCTCCAGGCATATGCGTCCGCGCTCCTCTTCAGCCCAACCCGCAGCTTAATACGGTGTCTTTTTAAGAAGGAGGAGCCGAAGTGGATCACGATAAAGCCGACTATTGAAGATGAATGGGGTGCCTGCCTTCAGACGCTTGACAGTAATGATGAAGTTAGCGTCGTCACTTTCTCCGCGAACTCGGGACGGCTCGCATCGGCATCGGCATCGGCCAACAGAACAGTCGAGATCTGGGATGCGGATAAGGGCCAGCGCCTCAAGACGCTCGATTGCGATGACGGATATCTCGACGAGGTCGCTCTCTGCCCCAACTTAGCGCAGCTCGCAGCACAGTCGGGTGGCATAGTGAAAATCTGGGATGTAAGCAGTGGCGAGTGTCTCCAGAGTCTCGACGGCCATAACGAGCCTATCAACTCGGTAGCCTTCTCCCACGACTCAGCCCGGCTCGCGTCGGGTTCAGATGATACCACAGTCAAAATCTGGGATCTAAGCAGTGGCGAATGTCTTCAAACATTTAAGGGCCATAGATATCGGGTCCGGTCAGTTACCTTTTCCCACGACTCAGCCCGGCTCGCGTCGGGTTCAGCTGATACCACAGCCAAAATCTGGGATGTAAGCAGTGGCGAGTGTCTTCAAACACTTAAGGGCCATAGAAAACCGGTCTGGTCAGTTACCTTTTCCTACAACTCGGCACGGCTCGCATCTGGATCAGGCGATAATACAATCAAGATCTGGGATATGGGCAGTAACGAGTGTGTCCAAAGGGCCAAGGGCCGTAGCCATTATGTTACCTCGGTGGCCTTCTCCCCTGACTCAGCCCGGCTGGCATCGGGTTCGGAAGACGGCACAGTCATAATCTGGGATGCAAGCAGTAGCAAGTGCCTTAAGACGCTCGAAGGCCATAGCGGCTCGGTCCGGTCAGTGGCTTTCTCCTACGACTCAGCATGGCTTGCATCTGGGTCAGACGACAGCACGGTTAGGATCTGGGACGTAGGCAGTGGCGAATGCGTCCAAAGGATCAAGGGCGATACCTATTATATTACCTCGGTAGCCTTTTCTCCCAACTCAACACGGCTCGCGTCAGCGCCGGGCGGTACGAAAGCAAAGATCTGGGATATAAACAGTGGCGAATGCTTGCAAACGCTTAAAGGCCATATCAAGTCGCTCCACTCAGTTATATTCTCCCCTGACTCAACACAGCTTGCGTCAGCGTCAAACGACAACACAATCAAGATCTGGGATATAGACAGTGGCAAATGCCTTAAGACGCTCGAGGGCCATAGCGCACCGGTCTGGTCAGTTGCTTTCTCCTACGACTCAGCACGGCTCGCATCTACGTCATCCGACAATACGGTGAAGATTTGGGATACAGGCAGTGGCCAGTGCCTACAGACAATTAGGAGTAGCAAGCATCTCCGTTACGTGTCGTTCGATATCAATGGCTCGTACCTTTTCACTGAAAAGGGTTCTATCACTATTAATGCATCTGATGCATTACTAGCCGGTCCCCGGAATCCTCAATACCAAGGCTTGGGGTTCAGTTCAGAAGAAGCATGGATAACATACAATTCAGAGAACTTAGTGTGGCTGCCCTCAGAGTATCGACCGGTACATTCGGGTTCGAGTTCGGTTATGTCGGGTAAGACTATCTTCATCGGCGATAGCTCTGGAAGGGTATGGATATGCATCTTTGAATCTGACGCATTTTCGGAACTCAAGGGCGTTTATGAGTAGGTGTTTGATTTAGTATGTTTCTAAAATTATTTGCACCTAGAGGTTTTATGTGCTATATGTTGCCTATAACCTATTATTAATTTTTGATCTCACGACGCGCAACAATCTGTTCTAGGCTTACGCGGTCAAGAGGACTTCCGCGAAAGACGTGCGAGAAGTGACTTCCGGCGCGGTTGCGATAAGCTCGGAACAGAGGTGTTGGCTCTTGCTAATTAATTCTACCTTTTCTAGGCCCGTTTAACCGTTGTATCTGGGCTCTATTCCTGGAGAGTTCTAGGAAATCTGGTTGTAAAAAGACCTGCGCACGAGCCAACAGTTCCCTTACGTACGCTAATTAATAGAAAGGAGGCATAGGCGTCGTCCGGGGCGTACGGCGATGACAATGATTCAAGTGCATTTCTCGAGATCCTTGTTAAGCGGTAACGTAACAGAAGCTTGCAAAATCGGTGTCACCCCTGCTGCACCTTAAAAGTCTGTGCACAGACCATGTAAGCCATTTTTAGCCCTCCCATTCTGCGCCTTTGTCATACTAGATACTCAAGTCGGTTACTTCATTCTTGGATGAAATGCAGTACCATTTTCCAGTTAGACCGTCGCTGACCCCCTGATTTGAGGCTTGCTTGCTGACTAGCGCCGTACAGTATCGTTTTGCTTTTACATGGAGACTACTTCATCGCTGCTCATATGGAAAGACCTTACAGTACTAAACTTCATATCACGCCGTACAACTTCAAGCTAAGAAAATGTTAAAGTTGGGAAATGATCTCTCGCTTCTGCTGGATTTGATAATATTAATGGCCTGTGAATTCCACTGAATAGAAGCCATATTACTCATGTCCGCTAGTTACGATCTAGGTTTCGTTCCTTCTTCGGTCAAGCAGAAGTTTCATCAGTTCCCTTCCGCCTTTCCTATTCCCTGCCACTGCTGCGACCATCCCTTCTGTGCTCCTGTACATCATGCTTAGTAAAAATATCTACCACGTTTGCCCGATGGTAAAGTTGAGCGGCGGAGAGCGGTAATCTGCCGCCATTATCTATATAATTTTGTTTAGCACCATGGTCCAGGAGGAGCTTTATCACTTCAGAGTCGCCATTTACCGCGGCCTGGAATAACGGAGTCTGTCCAGACACGCTCCGTACGTTACCGTCAACGGCATCAGTTGCCAGAAGAACCTGGACCACTACTCTATGCCCGTGTAAAGATGCCGTCCATAAAGGAGTTACCCTGCGGATGTCCTGCTTGTCTGGAGGCGTACCATCATCCATAAGCCTACGAACAGCCGCGGCGTTTCTATTTTTGGCGGCGTTGTAAAGGCGTGAGATCTTGGGCCAGCTCTTTTTGTCACTGCCAATGCTATTGCACTGATCGAGGAGACAAAGGACTTGTTCCTGACCACTCGTGGCAGCTGCCTCAATCACCCCAGCAGCGACTTTTATGCCAATAGTTTGATGGAGGAGTTTAATCACCTCATAACCTGAAAATTCGTTTGAAGCTGCCTTTTTAAGGACCTCTTCAGTGATCTTGGCCTCGTCGCCTCGCTGATCGAAAAGCAGTGCCATCACCTCCTTTGCCTTGACCTCGTCGCCGCGCCGATCGAAAGCAGTGCCATCACCTCCTTGCCATTGCTCCAGTTGCCAGCTGCTGCCTTGACCACCTTTTCAATGATCTTGACCTCGTCGCCGTAATGTATAAGAAGCTTTTCCATGGCAAGCGCGTCAAATGATTCCGCAAGCGTCTCAGCTAGCCCAGGGGTGACTATTAACCGTCTTTCGCTAAGCCTTGCATTATCGTACAAACGTCAGATGTAACCCCGCACATGGAAATATTATAGCAGCCTTTCGTTATATTTGACCTTTCGGATAAGGATTTATTACACCAGGCGCCTGACATAACGGCCCACGAAACAGCCACCTAAATAAGTTATAAAGTATCGACGGCAGTCTACTATTTCTAAAATACTGTCCGAACTATTCGTCCTCTGGAGCGCAGTGCGTAGGGCACTTATATGGCGTACTGAGACGTTTTTAAATCGATAGGTTTAACGCTTTCTCCGTCGGTTGTATATATATTATGGCTGTCCTATAGTAGCTAATGTTTGAATCTGTTATCTCTGGTAACAAAAACCCTGTTTGTAATCTTTCATATCTATTACAATCTAGTTGTTCCCTATTTTGACAAGTCCAAAAACCACTTTTAACAAAGCATAAGACTGTATAATATACTGAAGTAGTTGCATGTAGCTGTTGTAGGCTTGGCTGGGGAAAAAAAACGAATTTTAAACACGGGTTTTGAGTGGTGAATGTCTCCTTGAATACACGGCTCTACAACCGAAATCGGGAAAGCGGCTGACGTTGCCTATTTGCCGCTATTGCCACTACTACCACTATTGCCACTATTACCACTATTGCCACTATTGCCACAATGGGGCCATCAATAGGGGCCGCAACAGGGTCCAACACAAAGAAACTCATTCATTTAATAGTGGCAAGGTATGTGTATAAATTGAAAGGCTCCCCCTAACCCCATCTTTTGCAAAGAGAATAGAAATAAGAGGAAGAGAAGGTCCCGATGCTTGGTATGCCTAAGACATATACTGTCTAAACTGAGTATGGGGAATGCGAATAAAAGCAAAGCGAAATGCTAGTTAAATAAAAAGGTTGACATCCAAACCCGCCCGGATTCGCAGCCGACCGCAATAGCCTGTGCCGTAACGGCCGAGCATCGAGGCCGATAATCAGGAGGCAGCCAGAGCAGGTTCCGGTCGTTATAAGTTATCCATTCGTTCTTTATCCCCAAGTTAGAATAATCGTTAGGAAATTGCTGAGGGGCGGTAGGTAAACGGTTATTTTCTGACGATGCAGATAATAATATAATGCCGGCATTTGTTCTAAGGAAATTCCCGTCGGGCGAGAAGGTTACCGAGGTAACATCGCTGCCGTGGCCCTCGAGCGTCGACAGACACGCGCCCGTCGCCGCGTCCCACATCTTAACGGTGTGGTCGTTAGAGCCCGACGCCAGCCGGCTCCCGTCGGGCGAGAAGGTTACCGACCTAACCCAGCCGCCGTGGCCCTCGAACGTCGACAAGTACGCGCCCGTCGCCGCGTCCCACATCTTAACGGTGTGGTCGTTAGAGCCCGACGCCAGCCGGCTGCCAGCAGGCGAAAAGGTCACCAACCTAACCCAGGCGCCGTGACCCTCGAGCGTCGACAGGCACGCGCCCGTCGCCGCGTCCCAGACCTTGACCGTGCGGTCGCTAGAGCCCGACGCCAGCCGGCTCCCGTCGGGCGA
>QJNV01000436.1:0-50685 GCA_004155935.1 Monosporascus sp. GIB2 | reverse complement strand
GTTTAGTGCGAAGATACGTATAAGTAAAAGATGAGATTTTGGAGAATCATGCAGCTGCAGAAAGGCTAACGTGATGGTCTAGGCGGTACAAAAGGTTCAGCCCTACAGCGCACCCATGTAACGCCTTAACATCGCAGAGGAGAACGATTAATTTCTCAACGCGTACGTATCGCATCACGATGAGTTTTATGGCTTTTGTTGCTTTAATTAAGGTAATTGATTTATCTCAAATTATTAGGATACTAAGGCTTAGTTCTTCTTGAAAGAAATATTATGACGTTAATATTATATAACTCTCACAATAAAAATGCACTTTTAGAAAGGAAATCGGAGCAATTAAGTGTTTTCTGGCGGGCTGGAAAGCCCCTGAAACGCGCCATCAGAGATTTGACGGGTCGGTGCCAGGTGTAAACAGAGCAAAATATGGCTCAAAAAAAACCTAATGTGCGAAGAGCACAACTCTATGAAAATAGCGGATGATCGACGTGCCTCAAAGGCCATGATTACCTTATTGCAACTTCCCAGCTCAGACTCTAATAGGTGAGGCATCAGTAGCCTCCATCCTGAAGCACAGTTTTAAGCTCATCCAGGAGTTGAGTATTGTATCGCCAAACAGACTGCGATTCCATCGCGAGTTTCAGCGGAGTCGAGCCCGTGCTATCCTTCGACGTCAGGACCGCTCCGCCAGCTATCAACACCTTGACGACGCCCACAGCTCCCCGATCAGCAGCCCAATGTAGCGGCGTCAGGTCATGCTTGGTTACATCCGTCTCAGTGGCTGAGCATCGCGCAATCGTCTTGCTGACCCGGTATCCCCAGGGCTCGCTGCCGTGCAGATCAAGTCTGGCAGCGTACGAGATATGCCACAGCCCAGGCCGATGGAAGCCTTGGGCCCGGCTGTCAAGTGGCGGCATGTCGTTCCGCGAGACCAGCTCTTGGGCGAGGACCGCTGCGGTTGCCGACATATCTGTCTCGTCGTCCTGCTTCTGCGGATAGCTTCCGACGCAGTGGAAGAGGGTCCAGCCCTCGGCGGTGATAATTGTGGGATCGGCACCGTGAGAGAGCAGCAGTCGCGCGGCGTTGACGGCTTCGGCTTCCGACTTCGCCCTGCGAGTGCGGAATTGGCCGAGAGGGTCGCCGAGTTGGGTGCGCGCGAGCGCGCAGACCAGAGGCGTCCAGCCATTATCGCTCTTGGCGTTCACATCCAGACCGCGGCTGAGGAGGAATTCTATTGTGGCGGATTGGCCGCCGGCAGCCGCATAATGAAGAAGAGTCTCCCCGTAATGGTTTCGAGACGAGAGGGCGGCGTTCTTATCGGCGCAGTGGGATAGGTAGAGATGGAAGATATCCGTATTGCAATTCATGGCAGCCCAGTGGAGAGGTGTTTCCCCCTCTTTGTCCGCGCAAGTAACTGTTGCGCCCTTGCTTAGTAGTAGCCGGATTCCTGTCTCGTGGAGTGCGGTCCTCATTGGGCTATGACCATTCACTGGCACGGGGCAGGTGAGTTGGTGCAAGGCGGTCCGTCCCCTTCTTTGCCTAGCATCTAAATCTACTCCTCTCTCCAGAAGGGCCTTCAGAGCACCTTGAAGAACGATACCAGATATGGCCAAGTGAAGCAAAGGCCTACCTTGTTCGAGTCTGTTTACGTCGCATCCAGCATCAAGTAGGCGAATTACAGCACGATACTGCTTATCATAGTCGGCCTCTTCGTACTGAACCCCTGACCGCTCCTCTTCGATCATCATGGGCTTGCAGCTCACGGCCATAGTCAACGCCTTCTCCAGCGTTACCTTGCCATACACTACCTTTCTGAGGAGCAAATCAACAACGTTGGCCTGCCATCGCTCCGCAGCGCAAAACAAAGCCGTCTCTTTCGCCCCTGAGCTCCATCGATAGAATGTCCAATCTAGATAATCACCGACGACATTATCGTGGCCATACGCAGCAGCTGCCGACAGGCATCCCAGCAAGAAGGGACGGTGTTCATCGAATTCAACCCCATCACGGTCCAGCGGCGGTTGTTGTTCAATCGTGTCACGGAAGAGCCGCGACATGTCCCGACGGCCAAGGATGGCGGCCAGCTCCACAGATGTCCTGTAGTGGTCGAAGCTGCCCTCGCCGAGGGGATCGGCACCGGCCTCGAGCAGGATATGCGCTGCGTCGATGTTGTCGCATCTGACGGCCACGTCGAGCGGCGTGCCCCAGACAGAATCTCCGTTGATTAAGGCGCGCTGACCTGACGCCACGAGGCGGCGCAGGCGAGGAAGATCACCGTCACGGATGCAGGCGTGGAGGGCCTCGCTAGGCCGGGTGAATGCCCCGTTGAAGTTCATCGCGCTGATCAAGCCTTCTCCGGAAGCGACCGCTAAAAGTACGGAGTTCGTAGGCGGAAATGAAGGAAGTAGGCGACAGGCAGCAGCACTATGGGCAGAGGTGATTACACTGGCCAATGTGAGCCGATACCGGCTGAACCGGGCCTGGGTGCCTGGTAGATCCCGAAAGGGGGAGAGGGGTGCGGGATAATAAGCAGGATCCGTAACAACGGACTGTACCTGTTGCGGCGCAGGCCAGCGAGAGTGCACGGACCAGTATAGCTCGCTGTCCCTCAGGTATTAAGTGAGCCAGCAAGCCAAGACAGCTCAGTAAGACAATTCAAGTAACGATAATCACGGACCCAAGGCCTTTGGTTCCCAATAGTACCTATATCAGCCTAATGTAATGTGTCATTCCGAGCTATTGGTGCAAGTGGCGGCCCTTGAGCGGACGGCCAACATGATTAGAAGGAAAGCCACTCACCGGGATGTAGATATTCAACATTTCGATATCCAGAATCTGGAAAGATCTGTCAATTGGTTCAACAGCATGAGCTACGAGATCCACGAATCCTGGGATATTGACAACCGCTTCATGGGCCCGTTTGTGAACTCTCACACCAACTTCACCAAGATCAAAATGGCTCTCGACCTCCTCTGGCGGAACGATATCAACCCGGATAAGGTGATGCTCGGTATGTCGTTTTACAGCCATGAGGACTCGGCGGCTTAACAACTATGTATATACACCTGGTCGCAGTTGCTTACCTCTATTCTAACCCCTATTTCAACACGAGGGATCTAGCGAGAATAGTGGATCTTATGGGCAGATGACAAGCCGACAATGACAGCTAAGGTCTATAAACCATTTAATAAAGCCGAAATCCTCATTTATAGGTATTCTGCCGTTCCTAATAATATCTAGTCATTACGATCTCCGGCATCCACCATTCCCTATCTCTCGGAGCAGCCCTTGCTAAACAATCCGCCTAGCAGTGGACAGTACAGTAACCAATATTACCTGGCATATATCGCCTTAATGATGGATCCGTAGTACACACAATCCCTGATTTCAAAGCCGCTGACGCTAATCCGTCTCAAAGAAAATTGGGACGGTCTCCGAGTCTCTCGAGATCTCTAGCGAGTTGCGCGATGTCGAGGCGTATAAGGTTGCACAGTGGCGTATGGGCCGCGTTCAGGTAGACAATAATGAGTAAAGTGGAACAGGGTTGTGACCAAGGTTTGATGTGGACAATGGGAGGATTACTAATGAAAGATATGAAGGCGGGGAAAACGAGCCACGTTTCAAAAAGTTTTAAATCGAAAAGACGATGGTGTCGCTACCTCTTTAGAACTTTGGGAAGAGGGTCTTGACACCGCAGGAGCCAGCTTACTCCACATGGACAAGAACGCGGTCTCTCCTTTTTTAACTGTTCTACACAACCGGAGTAGAATCCAAAGGACCAAATGGAGGTGTCTCCCACATTATGATAAAAGATACGTCGCTACCTTCCAGAACCCATTCGAAGATCAAGTCGAAGCTGCTCCTTTCTCATCTCTCTCGCACACTTAATAATGCTTACAACCTCAAGGATTGAACTCAGAAATCCAAGGACGCCCCCCTAATATGCGGGATCTTGATCGTTATCCTTGTGTACCAGCCTTCCTTAGGAGGTGGCGGCCGACGGGGCTTCGGTTTAGGTTGAGGCTGAGGCTTAGAGTGAGGTTGAGGCCATGGTCACGGGTTCGGCATCTTTACGGTTGCTTGACGGAAAATGCTGCAACGATAGAGTGTATGTAATTTCGGTCTATGTGTTTGGGAAGTCTACTGATATATCGCGAAGTGTATGCGTTGTAGAAATCGGTTGTGGTTAAGTTAAATTTGAGAGAGGTTGAAGAGAGGAGGAGAAACTGGGCTTCTTGTAGCTTTCCGCGCAAAGACATTCAATGTTCTTCTGTCACACTTATTAACGGGAGATCAGTCATTCATAATCAGGTGGGCATGTAATGGTGGCCCAGTAGGAGTCATTACCCTGATAGGTGGCAGCGCTGATGTTGATACAACCTTATTAGTGGAAAAGGCGAATCCAATGCAATGGCAGCTCTGTATGGGTTATCCCTCAGGTGCTATCAAAGGTGCCAGCGCTATGGAAATTTGGGCATTGTGTCATTTTATAATTAGTCGAAATGAGAACTCCGCATAGCTTGCCAGCATACCTTCGATCCCCGCTACGTTTACTGGCCTTTTCCTGTCTGGAGCAGCCAGGTATTAGAGATAGCCTTAAAGATCATAGGTCCGTCCATTTGCTTGAAAACCAGCCCCTCCCTGTTCTGTCCCAACATCCCCTCTCCCTCGGCTTTTGCAAGTAGGTCGTCGATATCTGTTGCGAAGGAGGAAAGCTTGACATCTTTCCCAACGATGGGGGCGTGGTCCATCTTCAGTTTCTTGCAGAAATTCGAGACCCGGGTCGGCTTCATCCATTTCTGCCGGTCGACATCATATATGTCGAAGACGTAGAAGTGGTGTTCGCCCGGCGCGAAGCCCATGCTGTTCGTGTAGATCGACGACCCACACAGCTCGCCCTGGATCGCGACGTTCCCTACTTCGGTGCTGAGGGCCACGATCTTGTCTAGTATGCCTTGGCGCTTGGCGGTGATGCAGTGCCAGGAGTTGTCGTCGTCCACCAGGTCCTCCCGCCGAGCGCAGATGCCAAGTCGCTTGGGACCGTCCTACTCAAGATGTGCTGGTAAAGCCGGCACTGCGTTGTACCATTGAGATTCTTTATCGATGCAATAGACGGTCATGGGGACTCCGTCGAGTTTCTCGGTGATCTGAAATCTGCTTTCACCGTGGTCCTGGAACAAGTCGGGTATGTTCTGGGCTCTCGAACACCCGGGCTGGGGAAAGAATACCGGTGCTGGGCCAAGGACGGATTCCGGATTCTTTTGCGGCATTTCCCACTTCTTGACTCCTAGCTCCTTTTCGAAGGACATGGCCATCAGTATCCTCGTGGCTTCATCCTCTGGATGTTGATTCTTGAGAATGTTGAAAACGCCAGTGATCTCAGAAAATGTTTCCAAAGGGAAGACAAGGCCTTGAGAAATATGCCTTCCCCTCATTGCCGTGCGTACGAGATATCCTTTCTCGTTATCCATGCTGTCGTCGCTGTTGGAGCAGTATTCCCAGAAGTAGCTGTTGTTAGGAAGGAAGCTGTCGATTTCAAAATATACAACGAGTTGTCCCTCTTGAAAGCCCTCTTGAGAATTCACCACAACTTTCCAGCCATCAACGGCAATATGACTACGTGTTCTGCTGATGTGCTCGACTTTTAAGATGCGGCGAACTGTCACAAGCTTACGGCCGCTCTCCATCATGCTCTTTCATCAGCGGTAAACTCGCGACGACTCTGAGGATGATAGTTTCCCAGCTACGTGGAGGTGAAGCAACAGGTCCCTAGAACTTGTCAGCTAAGCGGCGAAAAGTTTTAGATGCAATTAGCGGATAAAGGCCTTGGATACCACTGAGGTTGCTGTTTAATTTAGGGCGTTGAAGAAGTTGCTATCGGTTTCCCGAACTGGAGAGAGAAAGGAGGAAGGCAATGGCTGCTTCAGCGACCGCAGATTTAGGATGACTTCGACAGGGAGGTACAAGGGAAGGAAAGACCTGGTTTATTGATTGATGTAGTAACAGATTGGAATCGCCTATACATGCATGTAGGTAGCTTGGTGATGGGCACTGAGACCATCATTATCCGAGTCCCAACCTCGAATTCGTACTTGTTGATATCCGGTCAGATACGTGGTCCCGTGCTAATTATCCACTCCTCTATCATAAAGCACCTATGGGAGACTAGTGTACATCTTCTCAACATCCCGCATCTTGACGACGCACTTTAACAGCTCGCTGCGACCACAGTCTTGGGAGACGTCATAAGTGTCAGGGCCAGATACGTCCACCTTCGGTCACTATTTAGGCGCTTATGGCGGGGGACGGCGGATACGCCGGGTTGCTGCAGCTCTTCCCACGGCGGAGGATAATCACCGCTGTACACGTAGGCTCTCAAGATGACCTTCTCCTCGGCGGGGTCGGCTTGCTTAACTTTTGGTTTAAGAGTAGCGGTCCCACTAAGCACTATATCGTCGTGAAGCCCCAGCTTTACCGCATTTTCACCCGGTTCCGGCACTAATTGCTCAATGCGGTGGTTTTCGTCGAAACACAAGATAACAATGTAAACAGCGCCGGAGTGCCCGTTATTCCTGAAAACAAATTCGATCTCCTGGCCAGAAACGGCCCAGTACACATTTTCCGGGTCTTTTCTTAAGGTCTCTTTCGTGTAAAAGTCCAACGGGAAGAAGCTGAAGTCTTCGGAAGATAATGCACGGTCGGTCCCCCTATCGAACCGGATGTGCCTCTGCAACTCCCGAAGTTTTGCGCGTATGCGGTCGTTGGCGGTACCGAGCATGATGGAGGTACTAATAAGTTGTATTCGTCGGAATTTTTGTACGTTTGTTAGTGCATCGTCCCCTTCTCGCTTCCTCTTCTTCGATAGCCTTGCTAGTCCATTAACTGGCCTTTCCGGCACAACTCTGGGGTCTAATTCGTCACCGAAATGAGTTGCTTGACTCGAGTCTCCTATGTCTTCGCTAACTTCCTCGATACGGCGGAATATGGTGCCACAGGCGATACTACGCAAGTAAGAACGGGTAAAGGGGACACAATTCAAGATAGTTTCAACTGACCATGTGATTTCCTTCCCGGCTGACTCCTCGTGATCTCTGCCACATCTCGGACACGAAGATCTGAGGGTTCTTCGCTGCTTGAAGACCACGCTCATCGCAACCTTTTGCCCGGGATAGAAGCAACTATCCCATGGCTCCTTGAGATCAATCGAGTTTTGCGTTCCTAACTCCTCAATCACAAACTCTCCCCGATCGATTATATCCGGCTCACAGCCTGAAATTTTGATATTTGCCTTTAGCACAGCAAGCAGTGCCTCTGCCGACCTCACAAACTCTAGATGGAATGGACTCTCCTTATTAAAAGCATCGATCAGATATACCGGCTGTTGGCGCTGTATCTGTCCCGGAATCCTGAGAATGAATAGCTGAATGTCATGTACTATCTGAAAGACACGCAGATTGGTCTCGACAATCTGTGCGCTTGATTCAAGTAGTGCCTTTCCGTGCTGGACACACTGCCCAATGCTGTCGGCAATCGCCCTGAGCTTGCCCATTGCTTGGCATGATAGGTCCTGTATCTTACTGGCGAGGCGCTTGTTATCCGAGTCCTGCTTGCGTGTATCCATTGTCGTCGCTTCCATTTGCACCGCCAATAATAATATCTCAATACTGCTTGTATGGCCTCTGATCTGAGACCGAAACGTCTCTAAATCATTCTTCTTGCAGACAGCCCACTTAACCTTTACCCATCCATCCCTTATCCTCGAGTCTGTCCCGCTTTGTTGCAGATGAGGTTGATACTTCTGTATCTCCTTCCAGAATGCATCAATCGTGCGCTGGCATTGAGACGCTGCCTGCCGTAGCGCGAGCTTTCCGACGTTGTGGCGATCATCGAGGTCGAGACGCTTAACGCGGAGGAGCACTGATTCGAGAGCGTAGAGTTCGTTAATCAGCGAGCGGAAGGAGGAGCTGGCATGGGAGGATTCGCGGAGGGCGTCAATTAGGGTGCCGACGAGTTTGAGTGCTGCGAGAAAGTCGCCCACGGAGAAGCCGAAACCTACGGACATTGTGTCCCCTGAAGCCGATAGAGGCTATCGCATCACTTCGAGACCCAGTGCCACTATATGTGTGCCTCGTTTTAATGAATGTTGCAAGGTGTAGGGGCTGAGCAGTCAAATGTGCTCCGCCACATGGCGGCGCCATTTCGGAATGCCAGCCCCAAAAACCTAAAAAGCGATTGGGTGAGCGCCGTTCAGTTTCAATTTATCGTAAGAGTTGTGCTATTCGCACATTAGTTTTTTAATAGCAGCTGCACATTACTTTTTTACACCTGCCACCGGCCCGTGATAAATCTGACGGCCCGTTTCGTATCAGAATTTGTTTTTCGATAAATCAATTACCCTAATAAAAGCGACAAAAACTATATAATAATTGTCCTAATGCGATATATACGCGTTATGATACTAATTGTTCTTTTCGTTTTTAAGCAAAGCGTTATTAAATGCGCTATAAGGTACGCTATAAGGTACGTTATAAGGCGCACTATAAGGTGCGCAATAGGGTGCGCTATAAGGTGCGCTATAGGGTACGCTATAGGGCTGAACCTGTTAAAACACTCTAAGCAACCCCCTTTTCTTTTTGCAGTTATATCCTTCTCCTATACCGTATACTTTACTTATACGTATTTTCGCAACAAAAGATCGCAAAATTAAACGGATTTTAATTTTATTATTTACGGTTAATACGGATTGAAGTTAGTTATAAAAGCTCTTTAAAAGACGTTATATTATTAAGTTATTTAAATATAAGCATTAAGTATTATGACGTGATTGAAATGGTGGCGGGCCGGTGGCAGGTGTAAAAAAAGTAATGCATAGCTCTCATATAAAAAACTAATGTGCGAATAGCACAACTTTATTGGAGGCCCGTCAAAAGTACTCCCTGGATTATTCCGTATCCATACGACAATAATCAGGTATTATTTAGGTTATATTAAATAGGTACTAAAATATAATATTTGTAAAATAGATATAAAAAACAGAAATGAATACGTGGGGAGAATAAAGAGATAATTATGGATCCGTATAACATACAAGTTATTTAATTAAATTATAAAAAGAAGTTAAAAAATTATAGCACAGGCTAAAATTATGCTATAAAATGGTATCATTTTAACCAAGGAAGCTTTTGCGATCAGTTTTGTGTTCGGAGAGCGGATATTAAGGTCTTTCGGCTACAGTTGAGGCTATTCAGGCAGTATTATGGTATAACGGCATTAGTGCCTGCGTGGGTAGATACAGGATGATTAGCGCCTAAGGGAGCCTGTCTAGGAGGTCAGTGGGAAGTGATAAAATTACGGGTAGCACAACAGAAATATAAGGAAGCAGTATATAGGAATCAGTTGTTTGATTCTAAAGATTTCTAGCTAACTAGAGGACCTAGTTGGGAGACATGAGCGTATTTATATTCGTCGAAGCCTAAGAATTCCAACGGTGTTGGGTATAGCGTCATAGCTGTTGATATGGGCCCAGAAGGCTCTAGAAAGACTATATGACGTATATAATTACGTATACGCTTACGCGTACAGACCTTTCTAGGTCTTTCGTATCCAATAGCCTAGGCAAAAGCGGCGAGGCCGTGCGTGACCTTAATAATTGTATGTGACGGCTAGGCTAATTAACCAACTATTAAACCTAAGTCGACGGGTTTATATTAGCAGAGTACTATGAGAAATTGAGCAATAAAGTAACTTATTTACGTCTCGTAATATCAAACGTGTTTTAAGTAATAAAGTTATATTATAAGCTGTTGTTATTTATTTATAGGTAACGAATAACATATATATATTTATTAATAATTTTAGATAGATTTATTAAATCCTTATAAATGTATAGTCGTAATTTTAAAGAGATTTATTAAATTCTTATAAATTTATACTCGTAATTTTAAATAGATTTACTAAATCCTTATAAATTCATTTTACGTAATTTAATTTACTTGGGTCCTGTTTTACGGTTTCGTTAAAAAACCGTTTTCCGAAGTCCGATTAATTATATTATAATACGATCCTTTTTTTTTAAAATTTTCGTCCCGAAAATTTTTTGGTAAATTTTTTTTATTATGTCGGGTCGCGTTGTTAACCGTAAACCTCGTAATTGTTTTAACCAGAAAGAAAACCTTATTTTTTTGCTTTTTATATCGTTAAATTCGGTTTTAAAGTTATGTTATATATTCCTTATTTATAAAAAAGGTTTAAATGCATTATAATTAAAAGTTTTAAGCGTTGCGAACAGTATATTTTTTACCATAACCGTCGTTATAACGGGTTAGCGATTTTTTTTAACTTTTTGAAAAATATTAATCGCGTTAAAAATCGTTTAAACCGCGAGAGGTAAATTATATAAGAACGTTTTTTGCAGTTATATAATAATATAAAAAATAAAATATCCGAAATTTTAAAGTATATTTTACGCTTTATTCGTAACGAAAAATAATAGATTTTTTTTTTGCGCGAAAAGGGCGTTAAATTAATTCGTTAAAAGGTGGAAAATTTAGATAAATTCAAAGATTACGAACGTAAGAAGGAAAAAAATCGTATAATAGTTAAATTTAACGTTATTATTACGTAAGGTTTTCCTTTTAACGATAACGTTAATTATTTTTCCGTTAATGAGTTTGATTAAGATATTATCTTTGGTGTTATTATTAATAGAAACTTTTTAATAATCGTTAAGTATTTATAAGATTTTTTACGGGTTTTTAAACGTTTTTGGAATTCGGATAATTTTTCTATTTAATTAGATATTAAGTAAGTTTATCGATTTTTCGTATATTAATAATTTTTTCCG
Source organism: Monosporascus sp. GIB2 (assembly GCA_004155935.1). NCBI lineage: Eukaryota > Fungi > Ascomycota > Sordariomycetes > Xylariales > Monosporascus > Monosporascus sp. GIB2. Next base: position 39,845 of record QJNV01000436.1, on the reverse strand, counting down.
CCTTATATATTAGTTTTTTTCCATTTTTATATCGTTTTATTAAGTATGCATTTTAATAATATCTGCTATTAATTTAAATAGCGATATATAAAAGATTAGATAAAATTTAACTTTAAGTGGTAATTTTAATTAATAGTTATTTTTTAAAATTTTTTAATAATTTTATAAAGGTTAATATATTTAAAGTTAAATTTTTGATTTAAGCGTTTTATTTAAGTATTTTTAGTAATTAGGTAAATTATTTTTCTTTTCGAAAACGCTAATTTTTTAACCATTTTTTATTATAATATTTTTTTATTTAATTACGTACAAATTCGAATTTCATTTTTATTTTTTAGTACAACTATTTAAGTTATTTTAACGTAAGGATTATTTTAATATTTAGTGGTTTTTGTTGTGCTTTTTTATAAACTTTTAAATAAAACTAAAATTAACAGTAAACGGCGTTATTTTAATGTTTTTATAGTAATTAGTATTATAAGTTATTTAAATTATGAGTAATTTTTAAACTTAATTATTTTGCTTATAATTAATATAATATCGTAAGTACGTTTTTAATGTTTAATTTTATCGTTTTATTTATTCGTTTATTTAAGGTCGAAACGTATTAAATAATTTATAATTTAAGCCGATTTATATTATTAAGTTTTATTTAAACTTAAAAATAAACGTTATGTTTTTGTTTAAAATAATTTCGTATGGTAATCCGTATATACTAAAATTATTTCTAAAAAAAATATATGTTATTTATTTAGGGTTTATATTTTTATTATAAAGTAAAAAAAAAAGAAAATTTTATAAACCGGTCGATGATTACGAAAATTCTGTCGCAATATACGTTTATAATTAGGTTTTTTAATAAGGGAAATTTAGTAATACAGTTTATCGTAATAAAATTTTATAATTGTTTTGCGATTAGTAAGGGTTATAGCTTTTCGTAGGGTTTATGTCATTATGCTTTTATTTGAATATAAACGTTATATTAGCGTTTAACCTTTTGTATTATATTTTTTATTTTAGGAAAATCGTATATACATTAAACTCGTTTTAAAGTTTTATAGATTTTTAGTTGTTTATGTAATAAATGTTCGTGTATTTTTTATATTAAGTTTTTTTGATATTTTTTTGGAACTTGTAATTTGTATATTTTTTTAAGTGCATTATTGTTATATATTTTAATTTTTTGGTATATGTTTTGGGGTATTGTTCGTATTGTTGCAATTTGTTATAAACCTAGATATTTTTTAATAGTAATGTCGAAATATAACGGCTAGGCTAATTAACCAATTATTAAACCTAAGTCGACGAGTTTATGTTGGCAGAGTACTATGGGAATCTGAGCAATATAGTAACAAGATAACTTAGTTACGTTTCGTAATACCAAGAGTATTTTGGGTAACGAAATTATATTAAAAACTATCGTTATCTAATTACGTAATAACGAATATATATATTTTATAATAACTTTAACTGGATTTATTAAATCCTTATAAATTTATGTTACGATTTTAACTGGATTTATTAAATCCTTATAAATTTATGTTACGACTTTAACTAAATTTATTAAATCCTTATGGATTTATATTACGACTTTAACTGGATTTATTAAATCCTTATGGATTTATGTTACGTAATTAATTTATTTGGATTTTGTTTTACGATTTGCCAAAAGATTATTTTCCGAGGTCCGACTAATTATGTTATAATACGATCCCCTTTTTTTCAAATCTTTGTTTTGAAAATTTTTTTTTTAATAAATGTTCCTATTTTTTATTATGTTAAGTCGTGTTCTTAACCGTAAGCCTTATAATCGTCCTAATCAAAAGAAAAACGTTACTTTCCTTACTTGTTATATCTTTAAATTTGGTTTCGACGTTATACCTTATATTTCTTATTTTAAGGAAAAGACGCGGTACGTTATAATTAAAAATCTTAAGCGTTACGAATAATATATTCGACATTATAACCGTTATTACGATGGTTTAACGGTTTCTTTTTCGTTCTTGGATAGTATTAATCGCGTTAAGGATCGTTTGGATTAGGAAAGGCAATCAGTTGTTAATCGGCTCGTCGAACTTCGCAAAAATTTGTTAAATAAAATATCCGAAATTTCTGAATAAATTTTACGTTTTATCCGTATCGACAAATAACAAATTTTTCTGTAAAAAAAAAACGTAAAATTAATTCGTTAAGGTATGGAAAATTTAAATAAGCTTGAAGATTTTAAACGCGAAAAAAAAAGGCCCGTATAACAGCCGAACTTAAGGTTGCCGTGGCGTAAGGTTTTCCTGATAAAAATAATTTTAGTTATATTTCCGTTAGTGGAATTAATTAGGACGTTATTTTGGACGCCGCTAATAAAAGTTTTTCAACAGCCGTTAGGATCTTATAAGGTTTTTAACGGGTTCCCAGAAAGTTTCCGAATCCAGGTACTTTTTTTATTTAACCAGGTAATAGGTAAGTCCGTTAACTTTTCGTATGTTTAGGATTTTTTCTACTTTATATTCCTATTTATCTTTTATTTCCATATTATTTTATTTGATATGTACCTTAATGGTATTTGCAACTAATTTAAGTAAGGACATATGAAAAATCGGATAAAATTTAATTTTGGATGGAAAATTTAATTAATAATTGTTATTTACGATTTTTTTAATAATTTTGTAAGGGCCGATATATTTAAAATCGAGTTTTTTGTTAGGTCATTTTGTTTGGATATTTTTGGTAATTAGGTAGACCATCTTTTTTTCCGAAAAGGTTAATCCTTTTAACCATTTTTGGTTATAATATTTTCTTATTTAGTTACGTACGAATTCGAGTTTTGTTTTTATTTTTTGATGTAATTATTTAAGTTATTCTAATATAAGAATTGCTTTAACGTTAAATAATCTTTTTTTCTATGATTTTCTATAAACCTTCGGGGTAAATCCAAAATTGGTTATTACTAAAGTAATTTTAATGCTTTTATGGTAACTAGTATTATACGTTATTTGAATTATTAATAATTTTTTAACCTAATTATTTTGTTTATAATTAATGTAATATCGTAAATATGTTTTAAATATTTGGTTTTGCCGTTTTATCTAATTATCCGTTTATAATCGAAATACATTCAATAATTTGTAATTTAAGTTAATTTAAATTATTAAGTTTTGCCAAAATTTTGAAATAAAAATGGTACCTTTATTTAAAATAATTTCGTAAAGTAGGTTATAAATATTAAAAATATTTTTAAAAAAGATATACGCTATTTATTCGGCAGTTATATTTTCGTTATAAGGTAAAAAATAAAAAAATTTTGTAAATCGATTAACGATTAAAAAAATACTATTATAATATATGCTTATGGCTAGGTCTTTTAATAAAGGAAGTTTGGTAATGAAATTTATAATGATGGAATCCTATAGTTATTTTGCGATTGGTAATGGTTATAGTTTTCCGTAAAGCTTATATTTTCGTATTTTTGTTTTAGCATAAATGTTATATTATCGTATAACTTTTTGTACTATTTTTTTTATTTTGGGGAAACGATAAAATCGTCGTAATTTTTCTAAAGTTTTTTTAATACCTAGATATCCGTATAAGGCGTATTTATGCATGTTTTTGATAAAATATTCTCGATATTTTACGGGTATTTATGCGAATAACAAATCGTCCATATTTTGGATATGTATATTAAAGTTTCGAATCGTTTTATGCATTTCTTGTAGTATAACGGTAATTGTAGTAATTTGTCGTAAACGTAAGTATTTTTTCGTAATAATATCGAAAACGGCATAATTAATTTTAATTAATTTTTTTTCAAGGTTTGGGCGTTTATTAAAGGCGTTAGTTTTCCCATTTTCGGAACCCTTACGGTAAATAATAATAAAGTTATATTCGGCTAGTTTTTCGGCATAACGGAGTTATCGTATTGTAAGTTTTTTAATTATAGTAAACCGGGTAAGGTTTTTATAATCCGTATAAATTTTAACCTAATATTAATTATTTTTAAGGAAATATTTAAATTCGCGGAATATTTTGATAATAACTAGGAACTTTTTATTAAAAATGGCATATCGTAATTCCGGTTTTTGTAATTTATATGAAAAAAAAGTAATAAGATGTAAAATACCTTAATCGTTTCATTATCCAATTATTACGCCCAAAACGTAATTTGATATATCGGTTTTTAACTTTACTAAGCGGTTTGGGTCGTATATTATTAATATTAGTTAATTTGTAATTACTTTTTTGAATTATTAAAAGGTTTTTTTTTTTTTAAGGTTTATTAAAACTTTTCTTTTTTTCGTATAAGTATATTTAGGGGTATGGCTATTCGGTTAAAGTTTTTAATGATTTTTCGATAGTAATTAGCAAATCCGAAAAAGGCTTGTATTTTTTTAACGGTAATAAGTTGTATTTAATTAAGTACTATAGCGATTTTCTTAGGGTTTATTTTGATATGTCCAGAAGTAATAATGTAACCTAGGTATTTAACTTTTTATATGTGAAATTGGTTTTTTTCGGCGTTAATTAGTAGGTTAATGTTTTAAAATAATTGCAACATTTTATAAACGTATTCCTTATATTATTCCTTGGTTTTTGAAAAAATGAAAATATTATTAAGGTAACATACGACGAAGATATTAAGGTATTTTCGTAGAACGTAATTAATTATACGCTAAAAGATAACCGGGGCGTTAATAAGTTCTATAAATGTAATAAGGTATTTATAAAAGCCATACTTCGTTCGGAATGCCGTTTTCCATTTATGACCTTTTTTGACCCGAATTAGATTATATCCATTTTTAAGATTAAAAACTGTAAATTATTATGTTCCGTAAAAGCGATTTTTTATTTTACTAATTAAGGGTAACGGTATTCGATTTTTAATAATAACATTATTAAGTTGTCGATAATCCACTATTAATCGAAGTTTGCCGTTTTTTTTGGATATAAAAAATATAGGATAACCGGCTAGTGATTTGGATTGTCGAATTTATCTTTTCTTAAGTCGATTTTCCAGATATTCCCGGAATACTTGTAATTTTGTTTTATTAAGGTTATAGATAGGGTAAAATTTAGTTAATACTTTTTTTTTAAGGACGATTTCATAATTTTATTCGTTATATTTTGGTAATTTGGTTTTAAGCTTTTTGCTAAAAAGTTTCCTATATTTGTAATATTATGGTAGTACATTAGTTAATTTTTCTAACTTAAGGGCTAGTTATTATAAATCGTTATTTAATTGCCGTAATTTCGTTTTGATAATGGTAATAATGCGTCGAATTTTTCTATAATACCTTTTTTTTTTTATGTCGTTTTCCTATAGATGGTAAGATTTCTATCGTATCCTTATGCCGGTATTTATCGCCATTTTCGATTAAATGTTAAGATCTTTGCTTTTTTTTTTATTGTTTATCTTTGGACCGTAAAGGAAATTTCACCTGGCTAGTTATTTAATCGATTAAAGGGTTATACTAACGTAACTATATTATTTTTAAAATTATGTTATAATTCCCTAACGGTATAATATCGAAGTTAATAGTTATATGTTATTTTAAAATAACGGTATTAAGGTGATTAATTTCGCGTATAACCTTATTGTTACCGTAAAAAAACGGTTAACTTTCGGCGGTATTCGTAATGTAAAAGTTTTTTTTATATCTTTATGGTAATTTAAAACGGTTAATTACCTTAGGTGTAATATAATTACCTCTTAAAGCTCCGTTATCCATTATAACGGTACACTAATATATCCCAATTCGCAATTTTAACGTAATAAGGTTCCTTTCGCCTCCTATTACTACTAAAGCCCTTTTGGGGAGTTTTTGCTAACTTTTTGGGGTTTTACCTTTTTGCGGCTTTTTTACAAAAGGCGTGATATTTTTAGGTAATTTTCCTCGAGTTGCCGCATTTTTTTTTAAAAATTTTTAATTTAGTTTCGTAATTATCTAATAAAGTGGTACTATTATTTAATTTATGCTTTTAGTTCGTTAATACGCGCCGTATAACGTTTTGCATTTTTAAGTAATTATGTATTACGGTATTTTTGTATTTTAATTTTCTTTTTTAATTAAATAATTTTTTCTGTTTGTTATCGTATTTCTTAATCTTATCGTATAAATTATTCTTTTATGGTATAGGTAGTTTCCTAAGTGGTATTGTTATTTTTTCCCCATAAGTTTTTAACGGTTTGTTTTAAATTAACCAAAATCCTTTTTCTTTTTTGCGAGTTACTGGTAATAGATAATTGAAAATAAAGGTTTGCGATAAGTTGTCGTATGGCCAGATCGCGTCCTTTTAATGTTTTTTTATTTTTAGGATTATGCGTATATTATTTGTAATAATAAAAGGGGTTTTTCTGGAGGTATCGTTTTTTAAATGGCCAACTTTATTCGGTTATTTTGTTGTCGATGTTTTTTTACGAACTAATAATTCTAAAATGGCGGTATTATTACTTATTTCTTTTATTACTTCCTATTTTGTTTGGGAAATCAAATTCTTTTCGAGTTATGCGTATAATTCGTTAATAAATTAATTATTTTCATGCCTTATAGGTTGGGCATTCCAAACGTCGATAATGCATAGCGTATTTTCGTCCATAAACGTTTAAAATACTAGGATAAATGGTTTTTGTCCACTTTTGGTATTTCTTAAGCTATTTTTTTATAATTTAAAATAATCGTTGCTAGGTTTTTTTTTGTTATATCCGTAATACCATAAATCCTAAATATTGTCGAATTCCTATTTGCGAAAGTTTTTCAGCTTTTTTTTGTTTTTATTAAATAGTTACATTAAAAGATTCGGCTAGATTTTTTCCTTTTCGTATTATGGCAATAACTTTATTATTTAAGTCGAAAAGTTTTCCATTAAGTTTAATAAGTCGTTTTTTTGGTACCGAAATCCAACTTCCCGATTATTTTGGTTCTTTACATCGTATTACCGTATATCCCATTTTTTTACAGTTATAATATTTGATTTTGCTTTAATCTTTCCTTTTTTGGATTGCTTCAATTTCCATAAGCCCGGGTTCCGTCCTATGTGCGGTATTATGTCGTCAAGGTGCGTTTATATTAGCATAATATCGGGATTTATTATCGTTTTTTCCTTTGGCGTTACGTATTCGCCAGGCGTACTATCGATTATTAATCTTAACGGCCTTGGCAATATAATCGGTTAAGTATTACGGTTAGTCCTCCTTAAATAATTTTTCTTGTATTTCCTTTTTAAAACTATTAAAAAATCGGGCTATTAATACTTTTTGTCTTTAATTAAGTTTCGAAAAAAGTTAAATAAATTTAATACCGTATCGGGAGGCAAATCCCTTTTACCGTAATTACTAAATATTTATTTCGGCCTTATTCTTTTCGTTTATTACTCCGAAAGCCTTTTATAATACTTATTCGAAAACCTCGTAATCGCCGTAAATACGTACCACTTTTACGTTTTGTTGTTCCAAAAGCATAATAACATATTTTCGCATAACGGGTTCAAACCAAATAATTACATATCCCGAAAATCATCCTATTGCGAATTCGATTCGTATAATTAGGATAGCTAATTATATTAGAAAATACCCGAAATAAGTTCGATATTAAGTAAGAAACAACTATAATTTAATAAACGTTTTATCGAAAGGTTTAAACTTAAAAGGTTTTAACATTTTTCCAGGTTTTTTAACTTAAACTAATTAAACCGGTACTCCCCCGGGAATTTATTATGCCTATTCCAAAAAAATTCGAATTATTTAAAAAGTCGAAATAAGTTCCGTATTATCGCGCTCGAGCTAATTAATACGTTAATTTATAAGGTCTAAACGTTGAAAAATTTCTTTTTTAGTTAAAACAGGAGTTTACTTCTTCTCGTCCGAATTTATGTTATTATTTTTAGGGACCTTATACGCGGGCTGCTTACTGGCGGATATATTGTCGGGATATTGCTTAAAGTTTGACGGTATTACTAAATAAAAACTTTTAACGTATAACGGTTAAATTAATTAACTAATTATTAAACCTAAGTCGACGAATTTATATTAACAAAATATTATGGGAATTTAAGCAATATAATAATAAAATAATTTAATTACGTTTCGTAATACTAAAAGTATTTTAAGTAACGAAATTATATTAAAAACTATCACTATCTAACTACGTGGTAACGAATATATATATTTTGTAATAACTTTAACTGGATTTATTAAATCTTTATAAATCTATATTACGATTTTAACTGGATTTATTAAATCCCTATAAATTTATGTTACGATGTTAACTAGATTTATTAAATCCCTATGGATCTATATTACGATTTTAACTAGATTTATTAAATCCCCATAAATTTATGTTACGTGATTAATTTATTTAAATCCTGTTTTACGGTCTGCCAAGAGACCGTTTTCCGAGGTCCGACCAACTGTGTTATAATACGAAAACTATATAATTAACTTTAACCGTTTTTTAAAAAAATCGAGTTGTTTGTTAAAAGCGTCAATTTTTTTATTTTTTAAGTTTTTACGGTGGATAATAATAAAATCGTATTTCGTTAGTTTTTTTATATAACGAAGTTATCGTATTGTAAGTTTTTTAGTCGTGGTAAATCGGATGAAATTTTTATAATTGGTATAAATTTTAACCTAATGTTAATTATTTTTGAGGAAATGTTTAAATTCGCGAATTTCGTTAGTTTTTTTATATAACGAAGTTATCGTGTTATAAGTTTTTTGGTCGTGGTAAATCGAGTGAAATTTTTATAATTAGTATATATTTTAACCTAATATTAGTTGTTTTTGAGGAAATGTTTAAATTCGCGAAATGTTTTAATAACAGTTAAAATGTTTTTGTCGGGAATAACATAATGTAATTTAGGTTTTTATAATTTGTAAGAAAAAAAATAATAAGGTATAATACGTTTTAATTATTTCGTTATCCGATTATTACATTTAAAATATAATTTAATACGTCGGTTTTAAATTTTATTAGGCGGTTTAAATCGTATATAATTAGTATTAGTTAATTTATAATTGCTTTTTTAATTTATTAAAAGGTTTTTTCCGTTTTTGGTATTTATTAGAATTTTTTTTCTTAGTAAATTTGTTTAAAAGTATTGTTATTCGGTTGAAATTTTTGATAAAATTTCGATAATAATTAGCGAATCCGAGGAAGGTTTGTACTTTTTTAATTGTAGTAGGCGTTATTTATTTTGTATTATAGCGATTTTTTTAAGATTTATTTTAATATGTTTAAAAGTAATGATATAGTTTAGATATTAGATTTTTTGTATATGAAATTAGCTTTTTTTTTATTAATTAGTAGATTGTCATTTTAAAGTAATTATAATATTTTGTGGATATGTTCTTTATGTTGTTTTTTGGTTTCCAAGAAAATAAGAATATCGTTAAGGTAATATATTACAAAAATATTAAAATATTTCCGGAGGACGTAATTAATTATGCGTTAAAAGGTAACGGGTGCGTTAATAAATTTTATAAAAATTACGAGATATTTGTAAAGGTTATATTTAATCCGGAATATTATTTTTTATTTATAGCTTTTTTTAATCCGAATTAAGTTATCATTATTTTTGAAATCGAAACCGGTAAATTATTATACTTTATAAAAACGACTTTTTATTTTACTAATTAAAGGTAATAATATTCGATTTTTAATAATAATATTATTAAATTATTAATAATGTATAATTAATTATAATTTTTTATTTTTTTTTAGTACAAAGAATATATAGTATTTAGTTCGTAATTTGGTTAATTAAATTTATCTTTTTTTAAGTCGGTTTTCCAGGTATTTTTCAAGTACGTATAATTTTATTTTATTAAAATTGTAAATAAGATAAAATTTGGTAAATGTTTTTTTCTTAAGAACGATTTTATAATTTTATTCGTTATATTTTAGTAATTTCGTTTCGAGTTTTTTCGAAATAAGCGTTTATATTTGTAATATTATGGTAGTACGTCAGTTAATTTTTTTCATGTTTAAGGTTATTATTGTAATTTATTATTTAATTGTTATAATTTTGCTTTAATAATAGTAATAATACGTCGTATTCGTTTATGGTATTTATTTTTTTATGTCGTATTTTTATAGGTAGTAAGGTCTTTATCGTATTCTTATGTTGGTGTTTGTCGTTATTTTTGATCGAATATTAAAATTTCTGTTTTTTTTTTGATATTTATCGTTAAATTATGAAAAAAATTTTACTTAGTTAATTATTTAATCGATTAAAAGGTTATACTGGCGTAATTATATTTTTCTTAAAATTATGTCGTAATTCTTCAACGGTATAATATTGAAATTAATTATTATATATTTTTTTAAAGTAAAAATGTTAAGGTAGTTAATTTTGCGTATAATTTTTCCGTTATTATAAAGGAAAGGTTAATTTTTAGCGGTATTCGCGATATAAGAGTTTTTTTATATCTTTATAGTAATTTGAATCGGTTAATTACCTCGGGTATGATATAGTTACTTTTTAAGGCTCTATTATCTATTATAGCGGTATATTAATATATCTTAATCCGTATTTTTAAAATAATGGGGTTACCGTTATCCCTTATTACTGTTAAAGTTTTTTTAAAAGTACTTGTTAATTTCTTTAGGTTTCGCCGTTTTCCAGTTTTTTTACAGGCGGTTTTTGTTTTTTGGGTTTTGTTTTTGTATGTGTAATCGATCGATTTTTTTTCGTAATTGCTATATATGCTGTTATTGTAATTCCATATTTTTCTGAAATTGTCTAATTTGTTATCCGAGTTGTTGTAAATAATTGCGTTATCGTTATACTTAAATTTCGAAAATTTTAAGGTAATTATTTTGTATTATAAATAATTTTTTGCTTCCGTATTCCGTTATAGTATTTTTTTAAATTAAGGTATTATTTTATATTGTTTTCGAGTATTTGTCTTTTATCCGGATTAATAGTGTGTATAATTTGCATTCAAAGTTTGGTCATCGTCTGTTGATAATGTTTAGCAATTATTTTTTATATTAGTTTTTTTTCCATTAAATAATTATATTATTTAAAGTAGTAGAAAGGATTTTTTTATAGGTATTGTTTTTTTAATAGCTAGTTATAAGGGTTATCTTATAATCGATATTTTTTTAAGGATTAATGGTACGTAAATAACGATATTATTATTCGTTTTGTTTATTTTTATTAATTTCATTAGGAAAGTCCAATTTCTTTTTTGGTTATACGTATAATGCGTTTATAAATAAAGCGTTTTTATACCTTGTAATTTAGATGATATTATCGTCGGTAATAGAAAATATATTTTCGCCCGTATTTATTTAAAGTATTAGGATAAACATTTTTATTTAATTTTAATACTTTTGTAATTAATTTTTTATAGTTTGAGATAATCATCGTTAAAATTTTTTTTTATTACGTCCGCGAAATTGATTGTAATTGTTTAATATGTTATCGTATTCCGGTTTATGAAAACTTTTTAACTTTTTTTTAACCTTGTTGTATTTCGTAACTAAGGGATTTTGTAAGATTTTTTCTTTTTCGTATTATGGCAAAAGTTTTTCTTTTATTATTGCTAAACCGCAATTTAGTAGGTATTAGGGTTTAGGATTTATTTTGCTGTAATTTTTTAAGTGTTCGATGTTAGGATGTTTTATAATTTATCTTACCGTACTTCCAACATTTAATGCGTTACATATTTTATCGTTAAACGGTACCGAGTTTTATAAGTTTAGGCTTTGTTTTATGTGAAATGTTTTGTCGTTGGGATGTATTAGTATTAATATAATAACGTGACTTATTATCGTGTTTTCTTTTAATATTACGGATTTACTAAACGTACTATCGGTTATTAATTTTTATTACTATCGCGATATAATTTGTTAAATAGCTTAATCGATTTAATTTGAATAATTTTTCTTGAATTTTTTTTTAAACCGTCGAAAAATCAGGTTATTAATATTTTTTATTCTTAATTAAGTTTTAAAAAAATTTGGATTAATTTGTTACTATAATTAAAGGCAGATGTTTTTTGTCGTAATTATTAAATTTTAATTTTCGCCTTAATTTTTTCGTTTATTATTCTAAAAACTTTTAAAAAATTTTATTTAAAGTTTTCATAATTGTTATAAACCTATACCATTTCCGAGGTTTGTTATTTTAAAGGTACCGTAACGTATTTCCTTATGGTAGGTTTAAACTAAGTAATAATATAACTTAAAAGTCGTTTAATAGCAAATTTAACTTATATAGTTAAAGTTATAAATTATATTAGAAAATATTTAAAATACGATCGATATTAAGTAAGGAATAGTTATAATTTAATGAATATTTTATTAAACAGTTTAGGCTTAAAAGGTTTTAACCTTCTTTCTGGCTTTTTATTAGATATTACTTAAATAAGTTGTTCCGTATTAACGGGTTTTTTACTTAACGTTTATCTTATTTATTTAAAAAATATTTGCGTTATTTAAAATGTCGAAATAAGTTTCGAATTATTTCGTTTAAATTAACCGATACGTTAATTTATAAGGTCCAAACGTCGAAAGATTTCCTTTTTGGTTAGAAAAGGTAATTGCTTTTCCTTATTTAAATTTATGTTGTTATTTTTTAAAACCTTATAAATGGGTTATTTATTATAAATATATTATCGAACTATTGCTTAAAGTTTGACGGTATTATTAAATAAAAGCTTATAACGTATAACGATTAAATTAATTAATTAATTATTAAACTTAAGTCGACGGATTTATATTAGTAAAATACTGTAAGAAATTAAATAATAAAATAATTTAGTTCTGTTTCGTAATACTAAAAGTGTTTTGGGTAACGAAATTATATTGCAAATTATCGTTATTTATTTATAGGTAACGAGTAATACATATATATTTATTAATAACTTTAGGTAAATTTATTTAATTCTTATAAATTTATAATCGTAATTTCAGATGGATTTACTGAATCCCCATAAATCCATCTTACGTAACTTGACCCACTTGGGTCCTGTTTTACGGTTTCGCCAAGAGACCGTCTTCCGAGGTCCGACCAGCTGTGTCATAATATTGTAAGTCGTCCAGATTGACGTGTTGTAATAGCGATAATGATTGACAAAATATATCCTTCTAGCTACTTAAAAACCAATGAAGCTAGCTGAAATGGGATAAGAAATATTGCACAGGATGCTTACACCATATTGATAGGTTTATGAAAGTTCATGGACCTATGAATAGTTCGTAAAAAGAGTATCACGTTCACCTTGATGGCTAGGTCTTTGTTCGATTATCAGGCTCTGTAGTTATAATGACCATACGTGGTTACTATCTTGCATATACTGGTACTGCATGACAAAAAACCGCTACCTAGGTTCCCACGACATAGCATCTCAGAAACACCCGGACTATAACGCGTGGGAATCTAAGGCCTTGTGCAAGAGCGGGCTGCTTGGGCAATTAGGCAAATACATCTCCTGTTGACCAACAGAAGGGGGAAGCAAGGAGTCCTCAGAACCCTATCAACAAACAGACTACCGATTATGATGTACATTGAGCTGTCTCTCTGTAGCATGCTCGTTAGTACCTGAACCTTTCGCAGGAGAGTTTGAAGCATCTTATACATTTTGTTTATTACGAAAGCATATAAAATCATAGACAATAACCAAAGGCCTTCTATAATTTCTTCCGCCTAAAGCTTTGGGGGAGCATGACGTGGAAGAAATGGTTCCGGATACATTCCGCAGAATGCTGGTTAATACCAGCGTAGAGCATGAACGGAAAAATTAGACGCCCATCTACTTTTCCTTTATAAAGAAAGGCTTTTCGCAAGCGAGGCCAGAAGAAGTAACGATGGCAGGATGGCCGTGGCAGTGTGGCAGGAGTAGCGAGTCGATATATCCTTTCATGTCCTCAGAACAACGCTTATGGTATATCTGGTCCTCCCTGCCCTTGTGTAATTCCCGCTTTCTTCTCTTAACCTAATGTCCATGTTGTGCTGTGTCTAAAATTCTGTTCTATGTGACCATATTCCAGATAACAGTTGCTTAGACTGATGTTGCTCTCGATGGTGAGCAGCCCCTTTTTGGCTCGGGAGTTCACGTATGTGACATGTCGATATGATTGGGACAGTCACACATCCATCATTCATCAACAACCTTGTGTAGGTCCTACTCGAATCCATATTCCTTTCAGGATGCTCAGTAAAGTGTCGCTAGTTTGAGCTCAGAGAGTAAAAGGAAGGTTTCAAGGGAAGACCCTGATCAGCATGTCTCCTGCCAATGTCATGTAAGAATTGATAGACCAACGCGAGACTTTAAACATGTAGGTATTTAAGTTCTATGGACGGACATTTTCATCTAATTCAATCTGATAGTGGCCAAATTTGATCTCGACGTGAATCCTGGCGACGAACCAGGCGTCTAATGAAAAGCCCTAGTAATGCTAGTGTGAAAACAAAGTGGTCTGTAACTATATTTTCACATATTTAAAAAGGCATTATGGCCTTGATAATGTTGGCTAGGACTTTTTTAAAGGTTAACCTAATAAGGTACTCTTCAGTCTCAAATGCTTCAGTGTGTGATGTCAAGGTCTCATACTCAGGCATGTGCACACTTCACAAGCATAATCATGGAATCTTAGGTAATGATAGACATGTTTCACTGCCGCCGCTGCCCTTCTCAGGCAAATTTTGCCAATTGACGCCCCGTAGAAAGTAGGCCATACTTGCACCTTAATCATCCTCCGTGTACCCCGACACCATTCAAGGAAGGCATCTAACCCAATCAGTATTTCTTGCAAGGACCTGCCTACGAACGCAGACCGCAAACATTCAAAATAGTCCATATATCTACAGCTTTCGCCACCACCCTCATCCTCAACCTCACCGCCAGCGACCACAGACCACGACGCCCAATTCACCACGCGCCCGTTTCCCAGCCAAGCAAAGCATGGCGACAACACCACCGCACCACCTGCCACTAACCCTCCGCCGACTTGCCGCAGACCAGCTGCGCGACCTTGTGGGCCGCCTGCGGGCCGTGGACCCCACGGTTGACGCGGCGGCGAACGCGTTGATCGACGACATGCCGCCGCCGCGGCGCCTCAAGTCCAAGAAGGCAGGGGCAGACGCCTGCGCGTTCGGATCCGTGGCCGGCGATCGCCGCTTCAACGCCGCGGATCTGCGTGAGCTCGCGCTCGGCCTGTGCGTCCTGGACCCGGGCCCGGGCGCCGCGGCGCTTGAGGAGGTCGTTCCTGTTCCTGCTCGGAAGGCCCGCTGGGGCGGGGCTAAGGAGGCGAAGAATGTAGGTGTGGGATTGGGACCGCAGGAGCCGGACATGCCTACCTCTACGGACGGATTTACCACGGACAGCAGCAGCTCGTCCGACGGGTCCGCATCCACGCCGCCGCCGTCTTCCTCGTCCTCGGTTGCGGGTATCGAGGGCGGTGACAAGCCAAAGACGAAGAAGAAGAGTGCCTTCAAGAAGTTGTTCATCTACTTCCTGGAGTCGCAGGAATACGTCAACGAGGGGATCGCGTTTCGCGGCTACTGAGGTATGGTATACACTCTCATAGCTGAATGCCCCCTTGACACTTGTCAACTGACTTCCCGTTAGATCGGTTCGCGGTTTGCGAGATGGCGGTGCCTGCGATTCGAGACGACATATTGGACCGTGTTGTTGATCCGAGGTCCAGGGCTGCGTGAAAGGTTGCTAGGGGTTTAAGGCGGGCCGGGAGAGGTCGGGTATATGTCCTTTATGCCCTCTTGACGCGAAGGAGTACCCTGTGTACCATCTCGACTTATACACCCATGGATAGGTTAATTACGGAAGCCGAAGTTGATTATTGTCCTACACCGGTTTCCACCGTCCTGTTGTGCACTCCTGGTATGGACGAGTCTGAGACATTATCTGCGCCTATCGTTGGCCCGGTTATGCCCTCCTTTTTTCATCAACATCTTTCTAAGCACTTTGACAGAGACCACGGGCGCGGTCACTATGTCTGCTGGCCAACCTGAATGTCACAAGGAAGTCATCCCGTCTCTACTATGGGTGGCAAAAACTCTGCATGTGTTTTCCCTCAACTGCATCAAGTGGATATCGAGCTCCACTGGAAGTCGGGAAGAGTCAAGACAGCTCCACAACGGGCCACGGCCAAGGCCCTCTTAAAAGAATATTCACGGTATGCGAACCTGCACCTTCTTTACACGATCTTGTTCAGGTTCTCAATTGCTCGCGACGGCCCGAGGGAAACCGTGAGCTGCGGCCGCCTTTCAATCGGTACGAAAACCACGGCAGCAACGAGTCATGGGGGGCCATGGCACACGTCCGTAGGCCCGAAACCGGGTGCTCGCCCACCGGGCCATACAACAGCGGCGAAGATCAGCGGACGATCATTACGGCTCCACGTTAGCGAGCGCAAGTCTGCGCTACACTAGGCCCGATGACGCGGACGGGAGGCCACACGCGGGGAGCAGCTCGTGCCTAGCCGTGCGCGACATCTGCCGAGACGCACAACCGGCTCGGAAAGAAAGGTAAAGAAAATTTGTCTTGATAACATGCATGAAATTTTCAAACTAGTCCTATTCCGAGTCCTCCACGTCCGGGAGACCCGGAGGTAGTTGAACCCGGGAAAGCTACAGAGTGCCGTCTACTCTCTATATATCGATGAGTGGTCTCGTTCGAATGTCTTGGTGCAGCTGCAGATTAGAAACGTCCTCCTGGAAGTCACCCATATGGAGCTTGGGTTCCACCGACCCTGATGGGCCGAGAGTCTAAATTGTGTTAGCACGAGCCATCGCGAGACCGGTCCCTGTGAACCAGGAGAAAGCACTGACTCAGCCTTAATTGAACTTGCGGTGCGCGACTTCTGATGGACAGGTAGGCAAGCAAGGTGGTAGTCAGAATACTGTAATTGACACACTCAATGATTGTTTATGCGTCCTCGGTGTGACAATCATTCTTACTATACACCATTTGGCTGGGTAAGTGAAATATGCGGTATTAAAAAACAATTATTTACGTGCGGTCGGTAAATAGGTACACTCGCAAAAGATCCATCTCCTTGGGAAGAATGGTTTAAAAAAGACGCGTGTTTGTATCCAGTCCCTGCATACACAAATCCTAGATAGATGACGCTATTTGGCGCACCACCACTTTTCCTTCAAGCCAAGAGCTATTCAGAGTAACCAACGATGAAATCAAACGTACAAGGGCCGGGAGGGATGTTGAGGCCGATGCCATCCGCCCAGCGCGCCGCGAAGTCGAATGCGTTATCGACGACCCTGCCGGCGGGGCCCTCGAAGACGGTGGAGCAGATGTCCGCATGACACGTCCTCATGCCCTGGGCCTTGAAGCCGGCGGCCTCCGCCTGGATGACAGAGATGTCGGCGCCAGACCAGCGGTTGTTGCTTTCGTTGGCGAAGTCGAACTCGAACCAGGTTGATGCGTAGCCGCCGAACTCGTCGGTGGGAATGCTGTCGCCGGGGGCGGCAGCGCAGATGCCCTGGGTGTTCTGGTCGACGGCGATGTACTGGGTGGCACCCGGCTTCAGCATGAACTCGACGGCATGGTTGCCATTGTACCAGCCATCAATCTTGCCCGTGGGGCCAATCTTGTTGGTGCAAACGACCTTCCAGGGCTCCTTGTTCTGGCCGATGACCTTGATCTTGTAATCATACTTGTCGGCGATGTCCTCGGAGATCAGCATTTGGTTGCAGCCCCATTTGGAGCCGACGTTTCCGATGTAGGCGATCTGGGCGGCCGTGGCACGCTTGTTGGCCGCCTTGCAGAAGGGAGTGTAGGTGCTGACGACATCGGCATCATCGACGGAGTCGTCGGATGCATCGGAGTCATCGGACTCGCCAGACTCATCAGATGAGCTGCTCTCGGTGGGAGCGGGAGCGCTGGGATACGACGTCGCAGCGGCGGGGGCAGACGACTCGACCTCTTCGGCCTGGTAGACGGCAGACTTGACTTCCGCCTCAGGGCTCGCGGAAGGCTTAGCGGTAGGGGCAGGGGCCTCAGCCGGGGACTCGCCACCCTCGTTCGATCCGTCGTACGTGTTGATCCAGCTCACCGGCTTACCATCAATCATGGCATGGACGACGTCACCGACGTTGCGCGCCTTGTGGTGGAGATCAGCATGGCGATGCCTGTGGGTGGCACGCCCAGCGACGTTGCTGGCACCCATGGCGGCAAGCAGTAAAAGTGAGTTGTTGATATGCATTTTTGCTTAATTTTTTTGCAGCGCAAACCAGAGCGTGAGTTGGCTAGATCGTTATCTGAAGTTTTAAATATATCGCGTCGGTTTAAGGAGTGACAGTGAGCAAGCCCACGGATAGTGACGACGTAGTTGTGAATAAAGAGCGACGAAGTCTTCACGTTGATTCACATAAAGGGAAGGGGGAAAAGGGAAAAGAGAAACAAGCAATCAGAAAGGGGGGGCCAGCCGGCTTACATACCTGACAAATTTGGGCCCCCATACCATTCTTAAGCGCACCTTAAGGCAGTTAGGGAAATCTATCTCTAGGTACCTCCCTGGTAGGTAGGATTCTACTGGACATTAGGTCGCAAAAAAGAACTGCTATCAACGGCGGTACTGTTTGGGTCGAGACTAGCTGCATTCTTCTCCTGAGGGATCGCCATTTAGTCAGGAACAAGCGACCGATCCCCTGGCTAGCGGGGCCAATTGCATGATGCACTAATCGCCCCTGAAATTGATCCAGCCCAGACCAGTATCGATCCACACACCTCTAGAACCGCTTTGGAATGTTATTGGCTGTCCGGGGGAAGCAATTCTAGACCGCATGATGGGGTTGCATTTTGTTCAAAGATACCCGTCCAAGAGTGGGTGACAAAGAGCAAATGATGGCAATATTCGGGGGAGTCGTGTATTGTTGTACTAGGGACTGGCCCGATAAAGATAACTTTTTTGTGTTTCTCCCCATCCATTATCCGATGCTTCGTAGGTGTCCTCCGAGCTTTGTAGGCTATTAAGTGGATAAGAACTTTGCAAGGGCAGCAAGGTTTACGTGGCCGGCCCCACCCACACGGGCTTGTACCTGGATTTTGTACGTGGACTCTCAGTACCTGCAGAGGTACCCAGCATGGCTGTGCCAAGTTTCAGGGACACTGTATAATGATTGGCCCCCTCATTTTCGTCTTGGGTTGTCGCAAGATTCTTCATCAACTACGGACGAATATTCCAAAATGATCACAAATGACTTACCAAGACTGGTTATTACGCGTACACGTGGTTTGACAACTCCCCTTATGATGGGCTGTGGCTGAGCACGCCTCTCTGACCATTTTTCTATCGATATCGTGCCAGCGCAACACAGCGCTATAGCCTCCTCTAATATCTTGACAGCGGTATGCGATTGTCCAAGTATCGCCCGCTTACGATTCCACCTTTAAAGGGTCCTGTCTGTCCTAAGCAGGTATGATAGCGAATGCTACCTAAATAAATAAATGTCCATGATCAATTTGCCGCATCTATACCGAGATGTGAATATATTTGATCATACTTGTTCGTCAGCGACGAAACTGCAAGCAGCGCAAATCGTGAGAATGGCGTCGCACCCCCCTATCGACTTCATCTGCCTAATCTTAAATGCTTGCACGGCGTCGTCTGTGCTCCCTAGTGGACCGTGAAGAATATCCTCCAGAGCTTAAATTGACCTTAGCCCAGGACAAGCAGTTCCAGACTGCGAGCCAATCGGGGTGAATATCTTGGCGCCGACATTGGGCGCATATGCCCGAAAAGCCTCCGCTATCCGTGGCCCATCAATCCCAATATCCTATATAAATTGGAAACGTGAAGAGCTGCCTTGGGCGTCAACGGACTGTTTCTCGCGCAGGTACGCCCAAGGCTCTCTGCTCGCAGCCCCTTGAACAAGAAGAGAGGAAATGAACTTAGATGAATTAGCCTTGGGTTGCAATCGATCTGCGGTCGATGCACAGCCAATGTCTCCTGGACATTCAGGGCCACCGGTACTCCCCATGGCGTAATTGGCAAATTACCCACTGCGCAAGTGCCAACACAATAAACCAAGACTCTGAATCGGCGAGCCTTCTAATACAAGAATTCGATGCGCTGATTGAAGGGCTGGGGGAGAGGAGATCATACCATCCATAGCGACCTTGGCCGGCGTACTACGACGTCTGCATGACTCCCGCGACATTGAGTGGGACTAACTGGCGTTGACCGCCAATCTTACCTGAGTAGTCTCATGCAGCCTAATCAGAGCAGGTAGCTACATAATGTCTGTCTTGACAGTCCAGCGCCGCGGTTAAAAGAGAACCGACTATGCTCCCAAATCAACGCCGCGGTACGAGCGCGAAACGAGAAGTTGTGATATCAGGCTTTTCTTCCTGATAGCACGACCCATAAGTAACACGCGACACTTACATATGACTAAGCTGGCTGTGACTAGGTCTGGTTTAATTGCGCTTGGGTTATAGGTCTGTTCGGTTAATGCCAAAAGTTGAGCCCGGCACAAACAAACAACATATGATGGAATGGCCCTCCTTCAACAAGACCATCATATCTTAGAGACTTAGATAGTTTGACTCTGGAAGCGCCATGACTCCACATGACACGTGAGGGATGACAGTTCGCGTCGAGGGAGCTGAGGAATCCCGGGGGGGGTCTCTTCTAGAATGCCACTCCATCCACCTGTTTGTCGACGCGGTCTATTTGTATATTGACGGTAGTAATCATACCCCGCGTCACGTTGGTGACGATTATATTGAAATTGTGCGTCCCGCTCCGCATTCCCTTTATTAGGACACCAGACTCTGCATCGGGCAGAATATGGTAGACGGCACCCCTTACCATCGCGATAATGATTGGCAGCACACTTGTCAACTCCGGTGGCTCGTCTAGTCGATTGACTGCTATCCAGTAAGCGAAGTTTGGATGCGATCATCTTAGCCGATGTCACGTTCAACAATGGCGAGCTTTCCAACCATGTCTCCGAGTGTCAGGTGCGTGTTGCGAAACTCCAGATAAGGTCTATATATAGGTAGGGACCAACACTCCCTATGTTCCGATGCATGGAAGGTCAGGAGAAGAATGCATACTATGAAACGCCATTACCTCTTCGAGCCCCTTCTGTGCAGTGATTAGTCAGTCACTCCTGAGTTTGGTAGACATCTTCGAAAAGCATAAATGTCAAAGATAGGTTGAACACCCGTTGGATTCCATTCTAAGTGACCAGCAGAAGGTTGTGGGCGAACTGCATCTATATACACAGAAGTGGTGTGGGTCGTCATACCCCTTTACTCTAACAATAAAGGCATTGATATATATGTGCCATAACCATGGTGAAACGGCGGTAGAACCGGCCATATATTAAAGGATGCCTTCATACCATTAATTTACCTGTGGGCATCCGACAGCCATTAACAACAACTACACAACGAAACGATGGCGCAGTTGTATGTGCTCAGAGAAGTCTAATTAGCTCTACATACTTTTTGCATCTTCAGTAACTAAAACTTTACCCATGGTGCCCAGGATAGAACCATTCTGGAAGCAGTCTTTCTTTATACCTTACCTTTTTTGCACCGGATTGTCACTGTCCTAGTGTAGTTGTGCCACACGTCTTCATATCATATTGGAATCCGTTTCCCAGGCTTCCATTAGGTCGTCACATTGGTTTTTCAGTAGAGGTATATCTATGTTGACTTCCACGGAGGCATCCTGGCGACCTACAGATATCCGACGATCGAACTAAAAATATTTTAGGCATCGGTTGGGTTCTCACAGCTTACGGCATTCACTGGCCGTCCACACCTCAAGCCAGAAAGAGTGATAATCTCTCTGTACGCTTGAGACCGATATGGTATTATTACTTAAACCTAATGTAATGACGCCTGGCGAAAGTTTTCTCTCTTCCTGTCATGTGAATTGTTATTACTGACCCATTAAGCTATGCAATAACATGAAACTGGACCTTCCGTGCTCTCAGAAATGGGGCTTTCTTATGACTTTTCGTAGAGTTTCTTTATGGTGTCTACCAGGGTACTGACGCTGGCGCCGCTCGGGCAATCCTTCCATACTCTACCATCCCGTATGCAGTAAATCCCGTCGTTTAATCGAATCGTACAACTTTTTGTCACCCCGGCCTGATGCCACCTTGTCAGCAAAGTTCAGAGCAGTTAGTGACATAGAAGCATTAAAAAGTCCTACGGCGTCGCTCCGTATCACGCTCTCTCTGAGCAACTTCAGGCCAAAGTCCTTGTCGGCGAATAGCTGGTACAGCTTCTCGACATCGACATTGTATGCCCGGGCACACGCCTCAACAAGGTCCCGGTCCGGTATCAACGGGTACTGCTGGGTCATGCAGTTCGTAAAGCCGAGGTGGGTGACCGGGGTGGGGAGCAGGTGGGCGGCGATGAGCTCGAGGGTGTTCCCCTCACACTCGGTCGGGCCGTGCTTGCAGGCGATCGCGCCCCCATTTTGCGGTGTCCCGATGTAGGATATCTTGAAGTCGACCAGGTCGTGGACTTGATCCATGGTCGGCACCACCAGCTCGCTGAGACAGTACTGCGCGTCCGGGCACTTGCTCATAATGTGGATCTCCAAAGGTACCCGTTCTCCCTGATTTATCTCGTTGGTGCCACCGTACCTCGATACTGGTGCCCGGTTCTCGGGCGGAGAACTGGCCAGGCGCTGTCCCGCATAGGCCGACACAGCGGCAGCGCTGGATAGCACGCAGAGTAGCACCGCGATCATGGTTAATAATAGAGTTGGAGGGCGCTTTTCGTAGATGGAACAGGGGATAATCGTACTTATGCCAGCCAACGAGAGGTGTAACTTAAAAGGAGCTAACAGGGTTTAAGGCCACGGTCGGCACTCTTCCCGAGCAAGTTTAAAAGGCATGCATATTTCGCAAGGTGCGCCTAGGTAGGTACTTATACTGAATCCCAAGCCGGATGATAAGGTTTCGGGACCCCGGACAGTCGCGGCCTGCGTGTGTCCATAATGATGCATACAGCGCTCATGGCTGGACGAGTGAGATTGGAGTGGTATATCATTCTTTCCCCACCCCTAGACTGCAATTGGCACAATCATCACACCCTTTCGATGTCGTAATCCTTGGATTAGGTTACGAAGTCTTGCCGTCTCAAGTCGACACTTCCACAACCTTTGGAGAGCACGACATTTTGGGGAATTCTAGAGAGGACCTTCCTACTTAGGCAATCCCCATTGCCACTTGCCCTGACAAGCCTCTATAACCCACCCACACGTTGCGTCGCACATTATTCGCTGTTGAATTAATGGTGGGTTGGGCGCGCAGGCGGAATCTAGTTCGTATAGCTGATAAGACTTCAATTTTGATCTTGGATATTTTAACGTCTATGCGCCTCCTTGCAATTGCGCCTTTTCATGCCCACGTTGCTGTATTATATGTGCAAGTGGAAGAAAGGCAACTGCCGAGCGATGGTGAATTGTGCGTGATTTAGAGTGTAGACCTAGGCGACCCACAGGGAGGTGCCGTATGAAGTATTGTACTTCCAAGGATTTTACACCACAAGTGTTGAAAGGGGTAGACGAGGTAAGCATAGGTGCAGGGGGAGGGAGTGGGAGTCTGCATCCTTTGGTCGAATTTATCAAAGCGTTCCTGGTCCTACTATTTACTGGGTGCAAGCAAGGCAAGCAAATCGAGCCAACTAAAGACTTAGGGTACTATTGTTAGATATAAGGGACATCAGTTGTTTGCACGTGGAATAACCAAAAGCGAAATGATATGCATCGTTAAAATCAATCATTTTATAACTCGAAATTCTTACATTTCTATAAAAAACAAAATTAAAACCCGTAACTCCTGTTTAGATTTCGTTTAAATAGTAGTACAAAATATTATCTAAGTTAACGGTAATAAGGGCCATATATACGGGGTTAATATCCTATATATGTAAGTAAAACGTATAATTACAGTACTCGATAATTACCCTTCGAATAATCGGTATAAGAAAATGGTTAAATTTTACAAATAAGGCTAGGAACAAGTTAATTTAAATAATAATATTACGACCTAATAAGAGAGAGGCCCCGGAAACGGTCTAGGTAGACCGAAATAGGGCCCAAGTGGGTCAGGTTACGTGACTAATATTTAGCGACAATTTACTAAATATCACTAAGCGCAAATTAGTTACTACTTAATAATTACTAATTAAGTAGAAATAAGCTAATAATAAAATATAAATATATATACGTTCGTTATATTTCGTAGCTAAAATAACGATAACTTATAATATAACTTTATAACCTAAAATATTTTTAATATTATAAAACGTAATTAAGTTATTTTTTAATTACTGAAACTTTTATAATATTTTATTAATATAAATCCGTACGTTTAAGCTTAATAATTAGTTAATTAATTTAACCGTTATACGTTATAAGTTTTTATTTAATAATATCGTTAAATTTTAGATAATATTTCGATAATATATTTACCAATAAATAACCCGTTTATAAAATTCCGAAAAAGAATAATATGAACTTAAACGAAAAAAAATAATTACTTTCTTTAATTAAAAAAAATTCTTTCAACGTTTAGACCTTATAAATTAACGTATCGGTCAGCTCAAACGGAATAATTCGAAACTTATTTTAACTTTTTAAAAAATAAATACGACAAATATTTAATAAAGGACTTATTAGTATAAATTAACATATTTAAATAACGCCCAACAAAAAACTAAAAAAGGTATTAAAACTTTTTAAACTTAAACCTTTATTAAAACGTTTACTAAATTATAATTATTTTTACCTTAATGCCGATCATATTTTAAATATTTTCCGGTACGATTTACTACGCCAACTTTATAAATTGAATTTACCGTCGGACAAGTTTTAAGCTATATAATTACCTAGTTTAAACTTACGATAAAAAAATAAATTACGGTACCCTTAAAATAACAAAACCTAAAAATAATACAAAATATATAATAATTATAAAAAGTTCGAATAAACTCTTTTAAAAAATTTTAAAATAATAAACGAAAAAACGAAAGCGGAAATTAAAATTAAATAATTATAACAAAAAAAATCCACCTTTAATTATGATAATAAATTAATTTAATTTTTTTTTTAAAAATTTAATTAAAGACAAACAACATTAATAACCCAATTTTTTAACGGCCTGAAAAAAAATCTAGAAAAACCTATTTAAAATAAAGCGACTAAAGTATTTAACTAATTATATCGCAATAGTAATAAAAATTAACAACCGATAATACGCCTAACAAATTCGTAATATTAAAGGAAAATATAATAACAAATTACGTTATACCGTTAATATTAACGCACTTCGATATTAAAATATATCCTATGGAATTAAACCAAAACCTATAAAAATCGGTACGGCCCAAAAATAAAACGTACGATAGATTTAATACTAGAATTATAATAAAACGGGTTATAAAAGATTTTAATACAAATTACTTAAAAATAACGATAAAATAAACTTTAAACTTTAATACTTACGGAATAATCCTAACGTAATGAAAAAAAAACCCCTTATTATAATACAATATAAGGCAAAACTTTTAAAATTTTCGAATATAACTATATAACAAAAACAAGTAAAAGCTAAAAACTATTATAAAAAGTTATATAATAACGACAAAAATAACAAAAATTTTTACGCCAGTGATTACGAGATTATAAAAAGTAGGAAAATTTCCCAGAAAAGCAATTATTACTAAAAAAATAATAAAAAGGTTATTAATAATAATTAACATAAATACTTAAAAAATAACGCGAAAATTATCAAAAATAAACAAAAACAACAATATTAAAAAAAATAAATTAATATAATTAACTTAATATTATATTTTATAAAAGGCCTTAATACTTATTTTATAAAAAGAAAAAAAATATATTATTTAACGTTTATTACGTATATAGTAATAAAAATTCGATTTTACTAAATAATAAAAAACTAACTTTAAAAATTAACGATAACATAATTATTGATATAAAAAAATTAATAATAAAAAAGGTCGACGAAATTATAACCGCCTTAACTTAAACTAAAGGATAAAAATATTTATAAGGAAATTTTCTTTATATTTATCATATTTATAAATACCGGCTGCAAAAAAAAAAGCGGCCCAGGAAAAACCTAATAAAACTATACGATAATTAATCACAAACTTTTATTTGTAATTAACTATAACTATAAATCTCAAAAAAATAAAAAAATAAAATTAATAAACCTCGTATAATTTTTGAAGGATTTATATAAAGAAAATGAAAATACGTGAATATAAAACACGATATACGCGATAAATAAAAAAAACCTTACGATTAAAAAAATAAACTTAAAAATAAATTTTTTTTTAATACGAATTAATAAGAATATTCGGTTACTTTAAAGTTAAAACCGATACCGCAATACGGAAATAAAAAATTAAACGAACGAATAATAAATTAACATTAAATAATTATAACGAAATAACGAAAAACCGAAAAAATACGTAAATAAATTAACGAATTACAAAACGAAATAAAATAATAAATAAAAACATATTAAACAATTACAAAAAAAATTTGATTAATTTTACGCATAAATACGGCAACTTAAATAAAACTCAAAAAATAAATATTACTTTTAAAAAAGCCGCAAAATAACGAAACTCCAAAAAATTAACAAATATTCCTAAAAAAAACTTTAATAATAATAAAAATTAATGACAACTTTATTATTTTAAAAATACGAATTAAAACATATTAATATATCGCTATAATAAAGAATAGAACTTTAAGAAATAATTACATTATATTTAAGGTAATAAACCGACCTAAATTATTATAAAAATATAAAAAAAACCTTTATATCGCGAATATCGCTAAAAATTAACTATTTTTTTATAATAATAGAAAAATCATAAAGCGAAATAAATACTTCGATATTTAGATCACAAGAAAAAGTATAATAATTAACTTTACTATCGTACTGTTAAAAAAATACAACATAATTTTTAAAAAAAAATAATTACACTAATATAACCCCTTAATTAACTAAAGAATTAACTAAAGAATTAACTAAATAAAGTTTATTTTATAACTTAACGATATATATAAAAAATAATGATAAAAGTTTTAATACTTAATCGAAAAAAACAACAAATACTAACATAAAAATACGATAAATACCTTACTACCTATAAAAACATAATATAAAAAAAATTAGTATTACCGAAAAGTTCGACGCATTATTACTACCATTAAAACAAAATTATAGTAATTAAATGATAATTTATAATAACAATCTCAAAAATCAAAAATACTAATTAATATATTACGATGATAACATAAATATACACGCTTATTTCGTAAAAAGAATTAAAGTAAAATTATTAAAATATAACGAATAAAAATATAAAATTAGCCTAAAAACATTAATTAAATTTTACCCTATTTATAATTTTAACGAAACGGAATTATATATATTTAAAGAATACTTAAACAATCGACTTAAATAAGAATAAATTCACTTATTAAAATTACTAACCAAATACCTTATATTTTTCCTACTTGAAAAAATAAAAAATTACGATTAATTATAAATTATTAATAACATAATAATATTACTGTAAAAGATTAAATGCTATTATTACTAATTAACAAAATAAGAAATTACTTTAACGGAACTTAATAATTTAGTATTTTTAAGTTTAAAAACGAATACAACTTAATTCGAATTAAAAAAAGTTTTAAATAAAAAATAATATTTCGAATTAAACACGGCTTTTACGAATACCTTATTAGCTTTATACAACATATTAACGTATTCGTTATTTTTTAGCGTACAATTAAATATGTTTTTAAAAAAACATTTTGATATTCTTATAATACATTACATTAATAATATCCCGATTATCTTAAAAATTAAAATATAATACTAAAAATACGTTTATAAAATATTATAATTATTTTAAAATATCAATCTACTAATTAATATAAAAAATTTAATTTTATATATAAAAAATGAAATATTTAAATTATATTATTATTTTTAAACATATCAAAATAAACCTTAAAGAAATCGCTATAATATAAAATTAAATACGACCCAGTATAAAAAAAATATAAATCTTTTTTAAATTTGCTAATTATTATTAAAATATTATTAAAAATTTTAGCCGGATAATAATACCTTTAAATAAATTTACTCGAATAAAAGAAAAAATTTTAATAAACGTTAAACACGGAAAAAACTTTTTAACAAATTAAAAATATTATTACAAATTAATCAATATTAATTATATACGATTTTAATCGCTTAATAAGATTAAAAACTAACATATTAAATTACGCGTTAAAGGTAATAATCGAATAACGAAATAATTAAAATATATTATATCTTATTACTTTTTTTCTTATATAATATAAAACCTTAAATTACGTTACGTGATTTCCGATAAAAGATTTATAACTATTATTAAAACGTTTCGCGAATTTAAACACTTTTTTTTTAAAAATGACTAATATCAAATTAAAATTTATATAAATTATAAAACTCTTACCGGATTTAATATGACCAAAAAACTTATAATACGGTAATTTCGTTGTATAAAAAAGTTAACAAAACACGATTTTATCATTATTTATCAAAAAAACATAGAAAACAGTAAAACTAATATATTTAACAAACGACTAAATTTTAATATATAAACGGTTAAAATTAATTATATAGTTTGCGATATTACTACGAAAAAACAATTACGTTTACAATTAATTACAATAATCTAAATAATACCCTTAAATATATATCAAAAAATTAAAACATATAATAACAAGTTACTAAAAAACGAGAAATTAAATAAAATATAAATCTTTAAAAACTATTAAAAAAACTTTATATTAAAAACATACGAATATTAATTATATAAATATTTAAAAATTCACAAAACGTTGAAAAGCTTTTAAGGCGTATATTATTTCTATAAAAAATGAAAAATATAATATAACATTTAATTTAAAATAAAATACGGCGATATAAACTATACAAAAAATTATAACTATTATCAATCTCAAAACAACTATAAAATCCTATTACAAAAACTTTTATTACCAAATCTTTTTATCAAAAAATTTAATTACGGGCATATATTACGACAGTGTTTTAATAATTGTCGATTAATTTATAAATTTTTTTTACTATATACCTTACCAAAAAAAATATAAACGCCGAATAAATAACGGATATTTTCTTTAAAACTTTTTTTATTATATACGGATTATTGTACGCAATTATTTTAAATTAAAATATAACGTTTACCTTTAAATTTTAACAAAATCTAATAATATAAATCTGCTTAAAATATGAATTATTTAATATCTGTTAACTTTAAATAAACGGATAAATAAAATAGTAAAACTGAATTCTTAAAATATACTTATAATATTATATTAATTATAAATTAAATAATTATATTAAAAAATTATTAATAACTTAAACAACTTATAATATTAATTATTATAAAAATATTAAAAAAAATTTAAATAACTCCACCAAAATGTAAAAATAAATTTCGAATTTATATATAATTAAATAAAAAAAGTTAATATTTAAAAAAGAAAATAATTTACCTAATTATTAAAAATATTCAAATAAAACGCCTTAATTAACAACTCGAATTTAAATATATCGGATTATATAAAATTATCAAATAAAATTTCCAAAAATTACTACTAATTAAAACTACAGCCCAAAATTAAAATCTATCTAGTTTTCCATATATCCTTACTTAAATTAATAATAAATACTGTCAAAATATATATTTTATAAAATAATAAAAAAATAAAAAAAACCTTAAATATATGAAAAGTTAACGGACTTATCTAATATTTAATTACATAAAAAAATTACCCAAATTCTGAAAACACCTAAAAATTCGCAAAATATTTTACCGGCGTTTAACGCTTATTAAAAAACTTTTATTAATAACGTTAAAACTACCAAAAATAAAATTTTAATCTATATTTTTATAATTTAATTAGCATTTTTAATATTTAACTAATTAATTAAATTAATAAACGACATTACCGCGGTTATAAAAACCTTCGCGTTAACTTATTTTTAACGTTTTTATTTTTCCAAATTTTTTTTTAACAATTATAACTTACGTTATATTATCTTAACACTTTTCGAATAAAAAAACGCGTTTTATTCCGAAAACGAATTGAACGCATAATAATTTTAATTATTTTTCGTTAATAACGTTATTACAACGTTAAAAAACGTTTTTTCGCAAATACCTTCTTCTGTTTTAAACGTTAATTTTCGACACAAATATTTTCCAACGAAAAAAAAAAAAACCCCGTTCCCATTATAAAAACTACCTCGCCTAACATACGCCTTATATTTTAATACCTTCTCCATTATTTCGCATTTCCAACTTTTAAAAAAATATAAAAAATACGGTATAATTTTAAAATTAAATTTGTTAAAAATAAAACCTAACGACAAAATTTAATAACATAGGCGAATATGTTAGAAAAGAATACTTCCCAAAAAAAAAAGTCTTAAGAGCAAAATTTATAAAAAAAAAAATCTTATTACGATCTAATAAAAAAAACACCAAAAATAATTTAAATAAACTGAAACAAAACTTAAATAAGTTAAATTACGTAAGTAATATTTAACGCTAATTTATTAAATATCGTTAAACGTAAATTAATTATTATTTAATAATTACTAATTAAGTAATAATAAGTTAATAATAAAACATAAAAATATATACGTTTATTAAATTCCGTAATTAAAATAGCTACAATTTATAAAATAACTTCGTTATCTAAAATACCTTTAATATTACGAAACGTAATTAAATTATTTTTGAATTATTTAAACTTTTATAATATTTTATTAATATAAACCCATACGTTTAACTTTAATAATTAGTTAATTAATTTAACTGTTATAAATAATTTAAACGCCGAAATAAATTTTAAGTTGAACTTATAATCTTTAAGTAATATTTACATTTTTTGTTATTTTATAAACTCGAAGTTTTAAAATAATTTTTTATAAAAAAAGAATTAATAATAGAACTTAAAATAATAATTAAAAATACTTTAATTTAAATAATAAAAGTTACGATAAAAATATACCTAAAGAACTTTAATATAATAAACGCTTATCGCCTATTTTTAAATTTTTTTGATTCCCTTTTTTCCTTACCTTCCAATAAATATACGCATGCCTCGTTTATCGCGATCCGGCTTTAAAAGTAAACCGTAATATAATATTAAGCTAAAATATATACCTTATCCGTTATTCGGTAATTACCGTGCTCAAGCTATGCTAATAAGTACTTATAAAATTATATATTAATAACTAAAAAACTCGTACAAAATAACTAGGAAACGATTAAAGCCTTACTTTGTCCCAAAGTAACCGGATTAAAGAAGATATAAAAAGTTTGCTAACATTTTTAAATAGGCCTTTGCTATTAGCTTTATATTTTAATTACGTAGTATTAAAGGTAATAGATTGTATTTTTAAGAGCTGTTTTTGTAAGATAGCACTTTTTGGGTTGTTTTACGTGCCTTTTTTTTCGTAGTTTTTAGGAGTTCGTTTTTATCGCTAAAGGGGCGCCAATAAATAGCGGTAGCATTCCCTTTTTTCTTTAAGGTTTCGATGGAGTTATAGGCGCAGCAGACGTACCCTTGCCCTGATTGTGTAAAGGCGGAATGGGTGTCGCAGATTTTTTAGTTAATATTTTTAAGAAGCGCGGGTAGCTCGGCGCTGTGGCTTATGTGGCTTGCGGGGTGCACCTGTAGCTAGGACGTGCTTAGGGAGGAACACTTCAAAAATGGCCGCTTAGCTCCAATGACCGTTGCATGGCGTGTTCTACTCACGAATATGGTCAAAGAAGAGTTCGGGACCAAGCTAATAGCCTCAGGTGTAGTCATGTGCAAAACTAACTTCCTCTCTTACGACAGGCTGTCAGATTGTCAACTGCTCCACACAGTGTATTTCATTGGTTTTGCACACCGTATGCATTTCTGCTGGATTCTGTCTACTTTCTGAACAATGGTTTGCTGTCATCCACGGTGAGGCCCCACATATCAAGCCTTGATTGGCCCCCTTTATCCAGCTCATTTCTGACAGTTGTTGTATGGACAGGTGGAATTTTAGGTGGCCGGAATGGGGGTGCTTTGACTTACGTTAGCCCAACATCTCGCATTCTCGACAGCTGTCCATGAAATCCCTTGCTCCTTATGTAATCCAACAAGGTAGTGAGCAGACAAGGCGCTCTTTGCTTTCGAACTCTGCCAGTGACCTGCCGCTATTTCGCTCCAAACGCGCTTTTTATATACCGTTGTAAAATACGTACTAGATGGCGCCATGTACTATTTGCCACGACTTAGTACCCATGCCAGGACTCTCCGGCGGTTTCATAAGCGGTGGGAGAGGGCATGACCTAAGCGAAGGGGCCCAAAGTTGTCGGCTCTGCTCAATCCTGTGGGAGGGGCTTACGCTATTCTGCGACAGCGACCCTAAGTCGGTGCAATGGATGGCCATACTCACTGATCCTGATTTGTTTAGGCTGCAATACCGCTTGGGGAATCTCGACTGGCGCGGCCTCCGCTTCTATACAAATAACCGTAGGCTAACCTGCCATGTCCCTTCGTTCGTATAAAGTATCTAGGTTCTCAAGCAATTGCTAGGTGAATGCCCGATGGCATCGGTTTTCAAGCCCGGAGACAACCTCGAGCCAAATGTTGCATAT
Source organism: Monosporascus sp. GIB2 (assembly GCA_004155935.1). Classification (NCBI taxonomy): domain Eukaryota; kingdom Fungi; phylum Ascomycota; class Sordariomycetes; order Xylariales; genus Monosporascus; species Monosporascus sp. GIB2. Next base: position 7,129 of record QJNV01000436.1, on the reverse strand, counting down.
GGCAAGAATATGGATCAAGTCACAGGCTGGTTGCGAGACTGCAACGGTGGACACGGGCGGTGCAACCAACGAACCGCCGGCTACCTTCCAACCAGAGTTCTTGATGTTTCACTCCACGACGACTATGTGTTCCTCCACCATCCGGCTGAACATGAGAACGAAGCATACGTGGCATTGAGTCACTGCTGGGGGGGTGCCGTTGCCCTCCAAACCACGACACTGTCTCTGGCGACATTCCAAAATGGGATACAATTAAAATCCTTTCCGAAGACCTTTCGGGATGCTGTGGTCGTAACAAGAAAGCTACACTGTCGGTACCTGTGGATTGATTCCCTGTGCATCATCCAGGATAGCAAAGAAGATTGGAAACAGGAGGCGTTACGCATGGCTGACGTCTATGGGAACTGCTTCCTTACCATTGCCGCAGTCTCATCCCGAGACTGCCAAGGCGGCTTGTTCTATCCGAATGACGAGCGTGACATCAACCAGGTCGTCGAGCGTATGATGGACAATGGCGTACGCGCCCAGGTCCGCGTCCGTCCAGCAGTAGACCACAGCGGATACTTCAACAGCGCTACCTTTCCGATCGATCCCGCTCCGTTGTTCACGCGTGGCTGGTGCTTCCAAGGTCAGTTTACAAATAAACCTGTTTCTCCAGACGAACTATTGCCATGTCTCTGACTGTTTGCCTAGAGAATATCCTTTCTCCTCGTATCCTGTTGTTCACAAAGTGGGAGATTATGTGGGAATGCCGTCAGACGATTGGGTGCAACTGCCAAGAGTACACCAAAACCGAGCTCTTTAACGTCAGCCATTTAAAGAATAGATTCAGCAGGATGTCCCAGATAAATAACAAGTCTGAGATCACTGCTGTATGGAGGGATCTTATTGACACTTATTCCTTGAAGCGTCTTACATACGACTCCGACGTATTGGCTGCCTTAGCAGGGATTGCCCAGCTCTTTCCGGACGACATTCTCGGCAGGTACATCAACGGCCTTTGGGAATTTACTTTGGTAAATGATTTATTATGGGAGCCAACAAGGTTGACTGAGCCGAGAGTCATTCATAGAAGACGCACCACCAGCCCTTCGATGCCTTCCTGGTCTTGGGTCTCAATCGTTGGGCCCATTAAAAGCAACTGCTCGTTTTACAGTGGCCCGGAAATCGAAATTCTCAGTATTTCGTACATATCCGGCAAATGCAACCCGTTTATTGAGGCTTCGGCAACGTCAATCATGCTCAGAGGGAAAGTGATCGAAGCTGACTCTGAAGGAAATCGTGTCCTCCAGTTGCCAGGTGCGGAAATGCGGTATTGGAACCCAGACATCGATTCAGAGGTTGATTCTAGTCGGTTTAGCCGAACGACAGTTCATTTGTTGTATTGCCCCCCTCCGACCCTGACGCTTGTGCTTCGTCGGATGGAAAACACGGCCTCGACGTATCGACGTCTGGGCATAGCTAAGGGAATACCCGCCTCATCCTTCAGAGACGCGGTATCTTCTGTCATCGAGCTGATATGAAATGGAACTTTTTATTGTTGGTGTTATTCCGCGCCAACATTGCAATGCTCGCTCAGAGGTCGAAGCAATTCCACCGAAGTACACGGATTGCAAAGTGGATTGCGCAATTGCCAAGCCCACGCCACCCATTTATCCCTTCCTGAAATGGACGTTTATCCATTTGAAGCTATCGTGGATGGATATCGTATCCATAATAAGTGGTCTTTATGGCGGTATAGGGCCCGTTGTTAATAAAGCCTAGTTGTAAAAGTGGTAATACTAATAAGTAGCTATTTACCGCGCCACAAAAAAAAATCCTACTTACCCGGAAACGCATAATATTTTAACATATTATTTCCCTCTAACTTTAAACATATTTATTGTTTAATAACGAAAGTGATATATTTAAAATCTTTAAATTTTGCGGTTATTTATTAGGGCCCAGGGAGCTGGGAGCCCAGAAAACAGTCGGGACAAGACTTAACTACCTCCGATCCAAGAGTTACGTGACGAAGTTGGTCGAACGCGGTCGGTTCGGCTACGATAAACCAGTTGTCGAATACGGTCGGTTCGACCACGGTCGATTAATGGTCGAACAAAAACCGTTTGGTTAAGGGTTTAGAAAGAGGATATATACGTTCGATATTTTATAATTAAATAGCGATAGCTTGTAATACAATTTCGTTACTTAAAATATTTTTAGTATTATAAAACGTAATTAAATTATTATTTATAATAAAATTTTATAAGATTTTTATTAATATAAACCCGTACGTTTAAGTTTAATAATTAATTAAATTAACCTTACCGTTATACGTTTTAAATTTTTATTCTGTAATATTGTTAATTAAAATATTCATTAATATTCAAAATATAAATACTTAATAATTTTAAGTTAATTTTTGAATTTAAAAGCTTAAGTTAAATAGTTATCTATTAAGATTAAGTTTATTAATATTTAAACTAGTATGATAATTCTTAAAATTAAAAAACCGCAATCTTACGATAAAAAAGATATTTAAAATTTTCTTATCTAAGTACGTTTGTGCTTACGGTTTTTAAATATTTAATAACCTCACGGACTAAATCCTTACGGTATCGGACTATTTTCTTTTAAATAAAAAACACTTTAAATTAATTTAAACTTATTTTCAAACATTATTTAAGTAATACTAAAAAGGATAAAAAAAAAACCGGTATTAATAGAATTTTATTTACGTATACTAAGTTCGAAAATAAATTTAAAGCTGATTTCGAAAATCCTAATAAAAAACGTATAATAACGTAAAAAAAATTTATAACTTTGATAAAAAGAATTTAAATCGAAATACGTTATTACTTTCAAAAACCTTTTAACTAATATATTACAGAAGTTATAAAAATGAGTAATCGCCAGTATAAATAATAATAAAATCGACGGAAACGATTTACCTAAAAACCTAATAACCGGAATTACAACAAACCTAGGTATTCGGTTAATATTAACACCTCCTAGAAAAGTAATACGTTATATGGTACGGATTTTAGATTTATATAAATTAAAATTATTTAGTTACGGAATACGCGTTATATTAAATATTAAAATTATAGCAATATTTATTACAAAATACTCTAATATAAAGAACCTCGAAAACCTTAATAAAATAAACCTTCAACCCTAATTGTTATGACACAGCTAGTAGGGCCTTAGGAAACGGTCTCTAGGTGGACCGAAACAGGATTCAAGTGGGTTAAGTTACGTAGTATGGCTCCGAAGAGCTCTAAGGGAGCGTAGGAGAGCGTATGTAGTTAAGCAATATGGCTCCGAAAGGCTCCAAGGGAATATAGGAAAGCCATAAAAGGATATATACGTTCGTTATCCCGTAAATAAATAACGACAACTTGTAATATAATTTCGTTACTTAAGCTACTCTTAATATTATAATACGTAAATAAACTTTTTTATTTTATTATTTAAACGATACGATATTCTTATTAATATAAATCCGTAAGCTTAAATTTAATAATTAATTAATTAACCTAGCCGTTATACGTTGCAAACTGTTATTTAGTAGTACCGTCAAACTTTAAGCAATATTTAATATTATTAAAATGTTGACCAGCTCTTAGAAAAACCTTATTTAACAGTTTTTAAGTACGTATTCGAAATTTAAAGAAAAATCTTTAACAATTTGCCGATTAAATAATAAATATATCTTTAACAATGATTATTATTAAGATAAAACTTAAAAAACCGGAACTTTATAATGGAGAAAGGAACTTACAAATTTTTTTTTACTTAAGTACGCGTTTATCTACGTTTTCTAAATATTAACAGCATCCCGGATCGGATTTTTGCTATAAGAATATGCCTTATTAAAGACGTACCGAAGTAGTATAAATCTATTATAAGAAATTACCTGAACAATATCGAAAACGATCGAAAAAGCTTAATAAACGATATGTTTTTACTGTATAGTAATTTAAGAATAAACTTCGTTTTAATTTTAGAAATTTAGATAAAAAACGGTCCGTAGCTTAAAAAATTCTCGATTTAAGATAAAAAGAACCCGCGTTTAAATATGTTATTACCTTCAAAACCTTAATCGTTAAAACCGGATAAGGAAATAAAAAAAAGAAACCTTAATTGAGATACTATATAAAAAGCTTAATGACGACATCAAAAATAAAATAGTCTGGATTAAACAACCTATTACCTTAAACGGGTATATTATAAAAGTTATCAAAATTAACAACCAATAATTTAAACGACGACAAAAACGACGAAAACAATATACCCTCGGGACGGGTATTAGAAACAACAAGCCTAAATATTTGGCAAATACTAATGCTTTTAAGGAAGGTAATACCTCGTATGAAATAAAATTAGGGCCTATGGAAACTGGAACTATTTAGCAATAAGAGATACGACGAATTAAATATTAAAATTGCGATAAGATAAGTTATAAAGCATTTTAATATAGATTACCTAAAAAACATCGCCAGAATTAGCTATGAACTTTAATACTTAGGGAATAACTTTAAAATAACTAAAATAAAAGAATTTTCGTTATAATCAGACGAAAAAGTGACTCTTTAAAAATTTTATACGTAGAAATATAACACGCCTAAAAAAGCTAAAAGGTTATTCTAGGCCGGAATATAACAATATTTCGAACGACAATAAAAGCTTTAAAACGAAAAATCTACGAAGGAAAAATTACTTTTAGGGAAAAAAAAACCAACGATGAACGACCTAAAAAATTAAAAAATAGCTACTGAAATATTAATGATGGACCGAAATTATCTGCCTTGAAACTCCGAATTAACATAGACGGATATACGTTTTTTACTATCGACGTTTATAATACCCCGATTACGAAAAATGGAAACGGTTTATTTATTAACGTATTATACGCATAATTAGAAAAAGATTCGATTTCCCTAATAAGATAGGTAATAACAAAATAAGGAATAATAATATCGACTAAAAAATAACCTCTAAAAATTAGGCTGAAAAGAGATAATATTCATAAAAAGACTTTTTTATTATTTCGAATAATACGATTATTAAATAGATAAAGAGTTAATCTAAAAAATAATTACCAAATACTATGAATAAGTTATTACGAAGTTATAAATATAAGTGGTATAGGTTATAAATCTAAAAAAACGACAAGTTATTACGGACGATATTCGGCAATATAGTAATTTAAAAAACATCACGCCGGAATATGTTATCAAAAAGCTATTTAAAATATAAAACGATTATTTTAAAAACCTGGAAGTATAAATATGATAATAATATCAATACATATAATAGCTATAAGCAATTAATTAATAATTCTAGTAACGGGTTAATAAATTAAAAAACGAAACGAAATAAAATCGATTAGTTATACGGATAGGTACGATAATAAAACCTAAAAAACAAAAGCTACCTATTAAAAAACCGCAGAATGGCAAAATTTAAAGGAGACGAAAATTTTTTAAAAAGGGCTTTAGTAATAATAAGGATAATAAAGACTTTACCATTTTAAAAATACGGATTAAAACATATTAATATATTGTTATAGTGGATAACGGAGCTTTAAAAGGTAATTATATTATACTTAAAGTTATTAACTAACTTAAATTGTAATGGAAATATAGGAAAAACTTTTATATCGCGAATAGCGCTAAAAGTTGACTATTTTTTTTTGCGATAATAGAATTATTACACGTAAAATTAATTACCTTAAGATTTTCATCACAGGAAAAAATATAATAATTAACTTTAATATAATACTGCTAGGAAAATATGATATAATTTTAGAAAAAGTATGGTTACGCTAGCACAACCCCTTAATTAATAAGGAAATTAATTAGGTAAGGTTTATTTTATAACCTAATAATAAATACAAAAAAATAATAATAAAGATTATAATACTTAATCGAAAATAATAACGAATGTGAATATAAGAATACGATATAAAAAAACGGGTATTACCAAAAAATGTAACATATTAGTATTATAATTAAAGTAAAATTATACCAATTAAATAATAATTTACAGTAATATCCTAAAAAATCAAAAAACTTAATTAATATATTATCAGAATATTATAGGTATAAACGCTCATTTTGACAAAAAACTCGAAATAAAATTAATAAAACATAACGAATAAAATTATATAATTATTCTTAAAAAGGAAACCTTTACTAAGTTTTACCGTATTAATAATCTTGATAAAATAAAACTTTACATATTTAAAAATTACCTAAAAGATTAATTAAAAAAGGATAAATTCGATTATTCAAATAATTAACTAAATCTCTTATATTTTTCGTACTTAAAAAAAATAGAGAACTACGATTAATTATAGATTATAAACAGCTTAATAGTAATACTATTAAAAATCGAATATTATGACTCTTTAATAGCGAAATAAAAAATCGCTTTCATAAAACCCTATGATTTATCGCTTTCGATTTTAAGAATAAATATAACTTAATTCGAATTAAAAAAAACCATAAGTAAAAAATGTTATTTTAGATTAAATACAGCCTATATAAATATCTCGTTACCCTTAGAAGATTTATTAATATGTTAGTAATCTTTTAGCGTATAATTAAGTATATTTTTAAAAAATATTTTAATATTTTTATAATATGCTACTTTAACGATATTTTTATCTTTTCAGAAACTAAGAAATAATATAAAAAATACGTTTATAAGGTATTATAATTATTTTAGAACGCCCATTTACTAGTTAATGCAAAAAAAAGCCAATTTTAAAGTTAAATTCTTAGGCCATATTATCACTTCCAGACATAATAAAATAAACCTGAAAAACATCGCAATAATATAAAATTAAGTAACGCTTATTACACTTAAGGAAATATAAATTTTCCTCGGATTCGCTAATTATTATCAAAAATTTATCAAAAGTTTTAATCGAATAGTAAGACGTTTAAATAAACTTAATAAAAAGGGGAAAAAATGTAATAAATACCCAAAATAAAAAAAGCTATTATTAATTAACTAGTATTAATTATATACGATTTAAATCGCCTAATTAAATTAGAAATTAACGGGTTAAATTATATTTTAAACGTAATAATCGGATAACAAGATAATTAAAAAATATTATCCCATATTATCCCCC